>JAQIWP010000842.1:0-19591 GCA_034695525.1 Euzetes globulus | reverse complement strand
AAGAAGGAGCAATATATATATATATATATATATATATATATATAGTGTTATAATAAATTGATATCAGTTTTGACTCTAATCTGTTTTTATGACCGATGAAAACGAGTTGAAAATGAATAAAATGATCCGACAGTTTTGCAATGCTTTCAAAATAGCATTCATTACAAGTGACTGATAAATATTAAAGGAATAAACCATTAATTCGTTTAAGTGACCGAAACAAAGGAACTCCATATCAATGCCAGACCAGATCGGCATAAAAAAGGCGACTAATATTTCTTCGAAGAAGTTTAAGAATTTCGAGTATTATTTGTGTTTATTATAAGCCGTTATAGAGTTGAACGAAAAAACGCTATTTTCTCATATTTTTTGATAACAACTGGCGAGTGAAGAAAAAGGAGGAAACAGTTTTCACTTGGCGAATAATTGTGAGAAGAAGAACATTATCTAAAACCAACTCTAATTTATTATACTTCGACTCAAGTCTCCAACGAGTTGTGCGAATATGAGTTTAAATTTTTCGGCCACTCTTTTCTGAAGACGTGTACTGTAAGAACGTTTCCATTCATATATGAGTTACTATTTTTATTTATTCACAAAAGTTTTGCCGACACGTCTGTAGACAACACCGAATACTAGTGAACATCGATTCTTGTGTAGTCTTTTAAAATATAAATACTCTTCTGGTCTGCCCTTCGCTCAGAACATTGTTCGATAAAAGAGTGTGAACTGAGTAATAGAGAACGCCCTGACTTTTAATCTTTCACTACTTGTGCCCAACAGAGAGACGACTGCAGAAATTTAGCAAAAAAAAGTTATTTTACTAAACATTTTTGAAGTTAAATAAAAGAGTGACTCAATTGAAAGAGAGTAAAGACTCATCAGAGAAGCCAATCGTCTGAAGGCACAAAAAACGTTCACAACCGAAGAAGACCTTGAATTAGTTCTCAAGGGATCTAATGTATAGTCAGTGTATCTGAAATATAATATATCAGAGACTGTATATTGTGCTCCGACTTCAGTTCGCTTCACTTCATGAGTCTCTTCGGATGGTTTTCATCTAATCTCAAGTTATGTGAAATGAAATGCAAATTATATCTTAAATGTCTGAATATGTTTTCGCATTATTTCTTTCAACAATAAACGTTATGATATTTGAGGAAAGGCTAGTTTAAGCAAAACTAATACTTTAAAAGCTTTGAATTCATAATTTATAAAAGGAGTTCTTTAAACCGAATCCGTACTCAAATCTTATCTGTAAACCAAGTGTTCAAACTTGTGATATGAGTTTGGGTCACAACCAATATATCTCGTCTTTCGTCAAAATAAATGCAATATTTGTGAAGATTTTAAGTAAAAATATCTGTGAAAAAGTCTACTCAAGAAGTTTCTTATTTTTCATCATAAATTTGTAGCCATTTTTGGAAACCAGTCTTTTAATAATTGTCAGATCAGTTACTTTTTTGAACTTTGATTTGTGCTAATCTTCAGCTCAGACTTTATGGGCGATCACTTCAATAGACTCAAAATTCGAGTGCAATCTATAAATTGTGAAAATTCTGCCAAAATTTGTGACATTAGTGACTATACAACTATGAAACCACCAAAACTTCCCGGCACTGAAAAGTTTAAATTTTCAGACAAGAAATATACTGAATGTCGAAAAGGATCAGTCAATAGTGAGAACATTGAGAGTGCCATCGATTCGTCACATTTTCTTCGTGGTATTCCGTCCCGAAGTACGTGTCCGACGTCATCAATGTCCAGCTTCTCATCGCAAACACTGTTCAATCGGTCGGAGGGCAGAAGAAAGCCAATCCTTCCGATAAGCAGTCGAATGACATCCCGTGTCTTAACGCTAACACATTTGCCATTGGATTCATTCGACATAAGAGACTTGAATCCTTCCAATTCTCGTCACACAAATAACTCGAAAATGTCAGTCCAGTGCGATTCGAGAGCACCAAACAATACAACATCGACTAGTCGTGTGTCTCTGTTCAGTGATTGTTCCGGATCTCATTGTTCTTCATCACAACCATCTCCACGATCATTGTGTTCGCCGCTGGACCGGAGTCTGACACCTTCCCAATGGGCTAAGAATGCTCACCGACTGTCCACCTCTTCTCAGTCTTCGTGGGAGGACTGCCCCGAAATTCAAGAATCTTTTTGGGTTTCGCGCAAGAAATGAGTTATTTTGTTACAAAATTCTTATAAAACCTTAAAAAAAACTTTTCGATTCCAAAGTTTCTTAGTTTTCAATGAAATATTTTCTTATATTTTCTTCTAATGATTTAAATATTCAAATGAATTGAAATAAAAATAAGTAGTAAATGACAAACGAATTGAATTTAAATAATACTTAAAATGTGTTTATATTTCCGTTACAGTAAAAAGTTTTTTCAATGAAAAACAAGTGAATCGTTAAATAAAAATTTGTTTGTGATTTATGACTGAATACCAAATTGTTTACTAATAACGACATGAATATTAAAATTCTAACGCTTGGCATGAATTCCATGGACTCTACGAACAAAGTCTCAACAAAAGAGCTTTGAGTTTGCAATTGTTTTCAAACAAATGAGTAGTTCTTATGAAAAAAATCTGTTCCTTTTATGGACTACTGATCAGACATGAAGACTGTTATGTCTATTATTTAGCAGAAAATTATGTTTCGCTTTTCATAATAATCCTTAGACAATGACTTTCACTCAACAGGACTGGCAATACATTTGAGACGTTGAGCGCATTGAACCAAATTTTATAAATAAAATTATATTTTCGTTCAAAACAAGTGCTAAGAAAAATAACTTCAATTAATATTACAAAAGATTGGAAAAGAAATTATGTTTTTCTTTATTTTTGGGTTCCTTTAGATTAGCTTTCAGTAAGAGCTTGGGTTCTGTTCTGTGCTGTTCTGCATAACAAACAACTTCTCAATTAATACACCAATCAATGAATCAGAAAATATATTTTTATCCCAAATTCTCTCGATTTTCAACCAAATATTTATTCCTTTTTCAGAACCAAATCAAAAGTTCATTTCTCCTGGCAGTCAAACATCCAGATAAATAAAGTCTGGGATTTCGAATGAATTCTGAATCGATTTATTTTGTTTTGCAAAATAAATTCTGTATTCAAATGATTTACTACCAGTTGTTTGTTATTATTCACTGAAAAACATTAAATTCTTTCAATTAACTGTCAAATCAAATAATAATTCAATAGAAAATCTCTTCACTCAAATAAATATGAAAAATAATGACCGAATCAAATGTTTTTGCCTTAATATCTCTTTCGATTGCCTTTTAATTCCTAATTTAAATGTATTAATGAAAAGTTCATTGAATTCATTTCAAAAGTGAAATATTATTTTTATTTTTATTTAATTTTTAAACTTTTGATTGAAACTCTGACAAATTTTGTGCCAAATATTCAAAAATGCTTTTTAAATGATAAACATTTGTTCGATCATTTAATATTGAACTATAATTTGTGTAATTAAAGTAATTTATGTTTAATTTAAATAATCTTCACATTAATATCTTTATTTAATTTGGTTTTCAATGTAAAGAGTTATTAATTTAATGTTTTATTGCACCGAAAAGTCAGAAAATGTGTTTATAACTCGCCGTAAACTAAATATCAGTAGTGATACTGAAAAATCACAGAATTATATGACTACTTGTACTACAACTGTAAAAATTGCTTTATTTATAATCTGAATCATTTTGTTTTATATTTTTGACTCGAATGTAAAATAAAAGGATAATAAAACTATTTATTATTGTTTCGAAAAATCATTTAACCGATTGTCTGTTTATTTTGTAATATCAGTTGGAATTTATTTCTCTTTAGAATTGATAGTTAAATGATCAGGATTACAATCTCTTTAAATTTCTAGGACAGTATAGATTCATGATTTTTTTAATTGTGATTACTGATAAATGTTAAATTTTTGACTGATTGTAATCAGAAAAGAATGAGAGAATGAGCTAGCAAATATGCACAATATTTACGTAACCCTTACAAGTGAAATCATGTTTATTCTGGATAAGTTGGTTTTGAAATAGGCTTACTATGAAATCATCTGCCATTCAATATGTTAAACAAAGCTTTGATTACTATTCGATTTTAATGAAAATCATTGGGTCTATAGATTAAATCATATACACATATGGCTTATATTAAATTATCGAATAAATTTTGTGTGAAAAACAGTTCCACATTGAAATTATGCCAGAATTTCAAATAGATTTAATCTTGAAATATTCAAATTATTCAAATTAGTATAAACAAGCTCTTGAGAGCATTAAAAATTAAAATGGTTTTCTTTTTTTTAGGTAAAAATGTGAGTATTTTGAAGGCTTTTAACTGATTTCATATGTATTGTAGACATGACTTGGCTCATGTCTCCTAAGACATGAAAAAACTGACAAAAGTGCTTTGAATGCCAGCTTTGGAATAACCAATATTTGAGTGGAGAAACACCCTTTGCCGTTCAATAAACAATATTGCTTCAGGTTGTCGACATTGGATATCCCTGCCTTTTATGAGTTAATAAACGGGAAAAGTATAAAATTAAGTCAATTAATGAACTGAATTAATATATTTCGTGGCGAAAGAAGAAGTTTAACCATTTTTTTTGTTTCAAAACTCAATTTTTCATATAAATTGATTCAAATTAATTGCACAAAATTATTTGTTTTTAGCGTCAAATCACAACTGATTTATAGAGTTCTTAATTAAAGTACTGGAAATTTTGCCGCAAAACAATCATTTTCTTTAATTTATAGTCTTTTAATAATTATTATTCTTTAATCAAAAGTTATTTCCGTATGTATTATGACTTGAAATATAGACTATGAAAATTCAAACTATTTTATATCGAATTAATTCCATAATTTTCAGTCATTTTAATTTATTTTCGATTATTTTCACGGCTCTCAAAATGTTTTAAAACACTGGCATTCGTTAAAAGTTAACGATATGCTAAAATTATGACTAGAAACATTAACTATATTAATCTTGTACAAACAACAGATAATTAGGGATCGACCAAACTTAAGAGTACAGGACACACTCAGGCCAAAAGCAGAAATATATTGCTATTCTATATATTGCTTAGGTTTTCATAATTTAGTCGTAAACTTCATAGTCATAAATAGTTTTATGGTTACATTTCTAGTGTCTTGCCCTGTTCAAATTATAAATGCCTTCAATTGTAGCATTTGAAAAGTGAAATCACCAATGGATTGGACTTTGTTTGCTGCTATAATTTACTTTATTCTGACCCACTTTCGATCATCCGATTGAGAAAACCTACATTTAGTGACTGAGGAGTTCTATAGGAAATTGAGTTCACTTTCACAATCAAATCGAAATATTGTCTGATTTATCGACAGAATGTAATTGTCTGAGTTTCGCTAAGATTAACCAGGAATAAGTGATTGAATTAACCAGAACCAAAATAATCTTATCGATTGAAATTATTTTTCTTTATTTTTTTTGGAAATCTATTCGAGTGAAATCATGCGTTGCTTCTCAAGTGATTTGAAACTTGTTTTGTTTTGTGAACACAAATATGTTTAATGAAGTTCTCATTCAAAAAAAATTAAACGATAGTTAAGGAAAGTTAAGGAAAGCCTACTTTGAGTTTAATATCGATTCACAAAAACAAATGAGACGAGTCTTCGTTAATTGATTCGGAAGTAATAAAATTTCAATTCAATTGTTTACCCAAATCTCATCCATTAAGTGTTCTTTTGAATATGATCAAGGAGGAGGACTCAAGTTTATACAAATAGTGATTGATTGCCTGTATCTCTACTCCTAAACTAATGTATTTTATTCACGATAATTTATCAATTGAAAAGATAATTGTAAACTTTGACGGGAAATCTGTTTATTTATATTCTCTCCTGACTTACTTCTTCAAAGTTAAGATCTTGATCATCTTCAAATATTTAGAATTTATTACAAAAAATAACAATAAAAACGATTGATTTATGTCTTATTTGGCAGAATATTCTACAATAACTAAGTACAGGAAAGGAAAGTCTTTATGAAACCATCATTTATTAAATTTAAATTCATTTATTCTGGTCATTTTTCTAATAATTGTTTTAGTAGGTCTTTAAAAAGTAAAAGAATCATAAAAACTGCTCCTGGTCACAAAGTATTTCCTGTATTTTGCATTAAATGTATGATAAAAGTTATCTTCAATTCGATAAATACATTAAATTATATTTGAATTCAAAGCAATGATTTGATGAGAAAATATGGAATATTTTTCGGATTCAAATTCTCAGACATTATTTGTTTGTCAATTGATTCGCCAAAGATATCGATCGGTGAACACAAATATGCCAAATATTCGAAGGAATGTTACCTTTGAGGTTCTCTCTTGGGGTCAATCATTAACTTTAAAACTATTCTCACAGAAGCGCCTAAACTGTGAGATAAAAGTATGTCATATCTTCAATCTGTTGTCTCCCTCGCAGAGAACGGCCCCTCATTTGGAGGTTGACATCAATAAAAGCTATGACAAGTAAACAGTGACCGAACTTCCAACAAATTATTTATCATAAAAATAATGATTAGCCGAAATTGAATTCTTCTGTTTTATGTCATCAAATGTGAAGTCTCAGTAATGTTGTTATTTGTTACCTTGAAAATATATCATTTTACCATCGAATAAGAAATTTAAATTCAATTAAATGTTTATCATTCAAAGCAAACTGTGTATGATCTGAATAAACGATTCTATTCATTAAAATATTTGCTGGATTTCAAACTTTGATATTATTATCGGTTGGTCTTCTCGTTAGATCTCAACAAATATTTTTTTGTTTTTATGTTTTATCGTCAAAACTATCATTAGTTTAATGAGTTTTGGATTGCTTTTAATAAATGAACAAAGAATAAAACATTTTTTCAGATAATCGATGTATAAGTAGAAAGTGTGCAACCATCCAATCTAGTAATTATTAACAAGTTATTTCCTCAATCCCTAAATTATATTGAATTGTTTTAAAACTTTAATAAAATGGACAAATTAAATTTTCTTTGGTCCTAATACGCATGGTCTTTACTGTTTTGGCAATAGTATACATTTTCCATTTAGATTCCAGTCAAATCTTGATAATATCCTTAGATTGTTTTCGGGGAATTACTGGACGAGGGAGAAAGGGATAGAGGGAGGGAGAGAGAGAAAGAGACTATATAGATGACTATATTTTCAAGTATTTTGAATATCTTTGAACTGGTTTGAAGTAAAGGCTAAAAAAGTATAATTAAAACCAAAAACTGACGTAATATTAGTGAAAATCATTTTCAGAATAAATATATTAAACAATAAATTTTTATTCCATTTTTCCAAATATAATAAAATTACACTAAATTTAATGCAAAATCAAATTTATTATACATTAGTTGATCCAAAAATGGATTTCTCAGATCATAATCCAAGTGTCAGATGAATGGGTGATTTATGAAGTGATGACTCTTTTGTTGGTTTTCTATGACTTAATTATATTTACAATGTTTAATCTCATCTTAGAAACTAAATAAATAACAATTAAAATAGTATTTAATAAAATTAGAAAAATTGAGATTTGATAGAATAAATGACAGATCAGATGCTAAACGCCAGTAGTGGTTGTGGTCGGAAGGTTGAACTTATTTGAACTATTGATCACTTTGTTATTCGGACAATCGGTCTCTTTATTGGACTTGTGCTCCAAAGGGACTGTTCCTAATGATACCAGTGCTGAAGCGATTGCTATTCCTGTTTGGCCTAAATTTTAACAATAAATAACTCATTAATGACTCAAATCTATTGTAATCTTTGGCTATAAATGTTTGATCCGATCGTTGTCTAAGAGATGATTATTTTTCGTATTTACTTAATTCTGATTAAAAATAGCAAAAACTCATAAATACTTAGCACTAGAATCGAGTGAAAATCAATTTAAACAAAATTAATTTGATGAATGCCTTACCGGCTGGCGTACAGTTCAAGCCTCCGGTGGGCAGCCGAACAATTAAGGAAAGGACTGCCGCCTTGCCTGTGCCACACGGCTCCAAAGCAATAGGAGTAGGGTTATCACATTCATGAGTCCGATTGTCTTTGAAGTTCGAATGGTTTTGATCTCTATTTATCTGAATGACGACTCCCGCGAAGGGACGGGAAGCCATTTGTTCCATCTCTACGAACAATTGCTGACAAAAAGAGCAAACAGTAATATTGTGAACTCTGATCTGTGAAATGATGACATACCTGTCGGCGTCGGTATAAATCATATTTCTGTTTAATCTTCCAAAGAATGGCAGCGATTATGAGAAGAGTTAGGAAACAACTACGAAGACATACAGATTAAAAACAATAGATTTGACGCAATTGAGTCATACCTCGAGAATGTGACGAAAAATTGGAGCAGATCCAAAGTTCTGTGCTGTGAAAATGATATCTGAAGAACAAATGGAGTGGAAAATGCGAAGACATTCACATAGAATGTCGTGTTTTCGATACCGAAGAGGTTCTCGTCGTGAGAGAACCGTAACTTAAAGTTTCCGCATTCGAGCCGCTCGTGAAGAGTACGGATCGGAAACGTAGCTTAAGAGACAATCGAAAACAATTAAGTGGTCATCCAATTAATGAGACGATCGCTTACCGGAACCGATGGAAATGTTGACTAAAGCGCTTTCTTGGCATTGAATCATAAATTCGACGTCAATGTCGGGGGTCATCGGGACATTCATGAAATTGATTCGCGTATAGAAGCGATCGTCAGGTTTGGACATATTGAAGGTGTACTGATACCCCATCGTTAAGTTGTAAAAGCAAGACCCGCCCTCTTCCTGTGGGCTTCCAATATAATTGTTCTGTTCGTCGCATTTCTCGCAGTGGTGGCCAGTAATGCCTTTTGTGGTGCAGTGACATTTACCCGACTCACGGTTGCAGAAGACGCTATGGCTGTGACACGAACAAGGAGTACAGTTACCCCCGTTTATAGGGTTCCCATAATAACCTGCCATACAGTATTGACAATGACTGCCTTCAGTCAGATGTTTGCACGGCTTATGACACACGTTAGGAGTCGTACACTGCGAGTGACCATTGCATTGACAATCAGGACAATGAGAAAAATGCCAGTGATAGGCGGGACAGGCAGTCATCACAAGCGAGTAGTGCGTCCCATTCCATATATATGGACCGGTTGAAGAGCCTTCAAGACAGACCCCAACACCAGTTCCAGTGCCGTCGTCACACCACCCACACAACGGGTTCTTCAAACATTTATCACAAGTCTGAATATCAGAACAGGTCAGTCCCGAACACTTGTAGGGGTGTATTGTCCACTCCATGCATTGAGCAATTGGAAAGACAGCGGCATAAGCGTTAGACTCTATGCAACGGCGCGACGAACTACACCACATACACGACCCCGACGTGCAATTCTCACATGTGGTGCGGGTATGACAGGGAGCCTCACAACTCGGCTTCAGGTCATCCCGAAGTGCAGTCTTTTCTGTCTTATTGTTGTCGAAGTCTCTGATGAAAGTGAAGCACTTGTGGTCCCTCTGCCACCCGCAGTGGTACTCCGTATGACAGGACTGACAATTATGCAGTTTATCACAATTCGAACTCCGGATGTCTTCTTCACATCTGGAACTGTCACTAATGCTCTTCATCTCATCTTTAACGCCAATTTTGCGGCACTTTTGATGATAGCAGGAGTCGCCACACCAGACACAGCCATAAGTATTCTCCAGACATGAGGGACAGAGAGTCTGTTTTTGGCACAAATCAGTGAAGTTTGTGTACGAGTTATCGCACGGACTATACAGTGAAGTCGACATTTGGGACGTTTTTTGCGCACTAAAGGGTTGGCACACATTTTTGTCTTTGTTCCAGACACATTTTGTGCCCGTTCTCATGTGAGCGCACTCTTCCATAGACACATATCTACCGCAGTCTCCCGGCGAGTATTTAAGTATTGAACTGAGCATTACTCCATTGAAACCCCCGAAAATATATACCGACTCGTCGTAGATTATACTGGAGTGGCCATAACGGCCTAACCCCACATCACTCAACAGAAGTGCCGGCGACGGATCTTTGAGCGAACGCCATGTGTCGCAGGAGATCTCATAGGCCAGAAATTGAGGAGAAAAACATCGGTCACCCGAATTGTAATGCGAAGCGTTATAGCCGTTGCCGCCATAGACTAGCATAAGGCCATTGATTATTGTGGAGCTGTGCAGATAACGGGGCGATTGGCTCGGGTTCAGCAGAATCCTAATCAAAATGATAGTCTCAATGATAGTTTAAACCAATAGCTGTTTCAATGAAACAAACCATGACTTAAATCGTGGATTATAACCATATAACAGGTCCACCAGTAATGTGTCGGAAGCACCCAAAGAATGATATCCACCGAAGACATAGATCAGTTTTGTCACCGAATCGTAAACACTTGTGTGGCCGTAACCACCTTTGACTAAAGCACCCCTTGTTTGGGCCAAATTCCAAGTTTTCGTTACTTAAAACATAAAATTCAAATTAAAAGCAATTTAAGGCCCAATCGTTTGATTACCAAAACTGAACTCTTGGACGACATTGAGATAACCATAAATCGGATTATAGCCAAAGATAGTAATCATATGATTGTCGACCAGAGTGGCCGAGTGTCCCATCACCGCAAGGGGACTACAAAAGTCGGTCAAACAGGGATTGAGATAATAGTCATCTCCGTCGAGCCATTGTTCCCATCGTTGTTTCAATATATCATAAGCCCATAGCTCTCGAGTAATGGTTCCATTTTTGATCATTCCTCCGAACAGAATAAGTTTGTCTTCGAATACAACCACTGAATGACCGAAACGTTCTTTAGGTTCCGGAAGTGTTTTAATGGTTTCCCATTTTTTGAGCTTCAGGTCGAACCTCAAGAGGAACTCTTCGGGTTCGTAGTACTCGCCGCCAATCACATACATTGACTGCTCGTAAAGCACAGACTGGTGTAGAGCTCTTCCCTTAACATTTTTCATTACATTAACATTAGTCCAATAGCCTTCATATTGGGGTTGACTGCAGTCGGCGCCGACATAATCGTGAAAACAATTGCATTTGTGCTGTTCTCTGTCACAAACTCCATGTCCACTGCAGTCGTTGGGACAGATGACTCGATCACAGGCCTCGCCGTCATAGCCTGCATCACAGGTGCAGCCAAGTGTTGGGGACACACAGACGCCATGATTGGAGCAGTTCTTGGGACAGGTATTGATACTATAAGATATATTAAAACCACTCATATTATAGGCGGCGTCGCTATAAAAATATAGATAAGCTCTGCCCGAATGGGCGCTGATCTCTGGTATTCGTTGAAATACATGTCCGTCTCTGACCAGAATCCCACTGAAAGCGGCCAACACTGGAGAGAAGACTGAGTCACCGTCGAAGATATACAAGTGATCCCACGAACATTCGGTCTCGAAGTGAACGAACTCCAGACGAATGACTGAGTCATTCAGACCACTCTCTATAATCCACGTACACTGAAGGTCTGTACTGTAGTTCCCGATCCCATCACTTATATAACCTGTGGTTGAGTCCAATCTATTCAATCAAAGATAATAAATGTAGTCTTGAATCGAGTGATCAATTGATAGCATACTTGATTCGTCCGCCACATCGATGACATGCAGAGCCCTGCCATCCATTGTCACAAATACAGCGGCCGTCCTGACAGGTGCCGTGAAAGCAGAGAACATCACCACAAGTGGATGAACCCGACGGCGATGTCGAGTGACTCAATAGGAGAGGAATTAATTGAAACAAAACTAATGTCACAATAATTGAGTCCAAAATCCATTTTCGTTTGAATTTGGCTTTAATTAGATATGAGAGCATCAAAAACGATGCCATCGCTTGTCTTATGGCTGGTTATCAGTGAAATTCAAAACAATAATTTCTGCCATAACTGGACTCAACTCAAGTCAAAGTCTCTGACACTGTTTACGGATGTCTAGTGCTGTGCGCAGACGCAGTACTGCCACCACTCGTCACGACTTGTCCTGATTTCACAAACTCTCCATTACATCACAGTTTATATGCCAATCAACCACTGGAACTACTTCTTCATCCAATCAACTACTGGAACTACTTCTTCATCCAATCAACCACTGGAACTACTTCTTCATCCAATCATTTCCACTCTAATCCACTCAAATCACATACTCTGATTCGGACACTTCTTATAAATAGAAGATATAATGTTCAGGGTCTAACCGTCTGGAAAAGGGCTTGCTCAACTATTCAATAACCCAGACAATGTCATTCAAATGATTGATCAAATAAATTAAAGATTATTTAAAATTATTTATTGCCTAAAGAAAGGTAGATTGGGACCAAACAATGGGGGGGGGGACAGAGCAAAATAGGGTAAACTACATCTAATTGATTATGAATCGACAAAATGTTTTAGTGCTGAGTGTACCAAGGTTGAGAAAAGCCGGTGAAAAACACCATTTATTTTTCAAATCGATTGTATAAATTTTGAGATTCATATTATTTACAAACAAAAGTAAATACTTTTTAACTTTAAATAAAATAAAATGGAATGAAGTGAGGGTTCACTCAGAATCACTTTTAATGGTCTTTGTCTCTGAAGGAGTCGGAGTTTCCAATGCTTCAGAAATTTCGACAGTCTCTCCAGAAGGATCGACGGGTGCCGCAGCAGGTGGTTGCGCTGGTTGTACAGGTGGAGCAGCACTTCCTCCTCTGGACACCAGACAGCAGGCGATTACGAGGATTACTGCGATTATAACAAATATAAAGATGACAACCAATATAATCCAAATGAATGGAAATTTTCTTGATTCTTTCTCAGTGGACTCTGGAGTTACCGCTGCTTCGGGTACCATTGTGTCAGGATGCTTTCCTTCGGTTGAGGGCCCATCCGTTGGTAAATGACTGGCGGGAATGCGATCAGTAGATGTAATAGCGATTGTCTGAGGTTCAATCTCAGGGATGGTTCTGGTCGTAGTCGTCGGCAAATCAGTTGTGGTGGTGGTGGGGGTGGTGGGGATGGTGGTAGTTGTCGGCGGTGGCAAACATTTGAACAAATTAGTTATCGAATCGTTCTTCTGAAGTTGTTGATCCGGCATAACTGTGTGCAAGGAGGGAGTCTTCCTCACGATAGAGCCTCTCTTAATTAAATAGTTTTCCTTTGAAAACTCAATTAAGTCGAAACCTGAGCCCGAATTACTCAAACAAAAGGTGGCGTCCACTATATTCTGGTCAACGCAGTCATAACTTTGTAGGTCATGGATCCAATCATATCCTTTGGGATCTTTGACAGGTTTACTAACCATCAAAAATCTTTTAAAATCGATTACTGGAACCGAATTCGTTCCCATTTGAGGCAATTCTTAAGTATAAAAATTAAAGATAATTTCATGTCTCTATCAAATGAAACAAAAATGTGCTAAACTTCTAGTTCCTAGTAAACTGATATTTTTGAAAATGGCTAGAAAAGGTGTCATTACAATAACCGTTTGCTAGTTATTTAACTTCTGGTAAAACTTAGCTTACATATTTCTAGTTTTGGCAAATAAATGTTTGAATGAATTACCCTGATAATAGACAAATAGTCTATCTCTCATAAAACCGAAAGGAAAGCTCATTATGGAATGCATTCTGATGTCGATGTCTTCCGGAGGAAACTTCTGAAACAAAGTGAACAAATTGTAGGCATCGCTTAGATTGTAAGCATATCGGTATATATTTAGAGTGAAGTTCATGACATTTCTAATATCGAAATTAGAGTCCAATTCAAACTGAACGCCCACCAGTTCACCAAGCTCACTTCCTTGAGTCTAGAACAAATCTAAATTGAATGAGACCATTTTTTGAAATATCAAATACTTTATTATATCTAATAGCTATCGGATGAATGATTCCATTATATGCCGGGTCGTTTAGAGTGAACAAAAGAAAGACACTATCGAACCATGTGGGGAGGCCTTTAACTTGTTGAATTGAGTTAAAGGATATATCTAAAGATTTGGAGTCATATTTGAAGCCTTTGACGCCATAATAATCGATGCGTCCACTCATGTCTTTGATCATCAAAAGCAATCGGTCGTCGACTCGAAGGGCTTCGAATACTTCGAACTTTCCGTTTGTATTCTGACACAAATCGTTTGCTTCTAATCCTGTCATAAATGGTAACAAAAACAGCAATGAAAAGATAATCATTCCGTTCTCTTTTGACATTTTGACAGAAAAAATGTTAGATTTTAATTGTATTATCAAACAAGTGATTGATTCATAAGTCCCTTAACAATAATGAGGTTCTACCGTTTTTCACTAAAATCACTTCGAAAACTAATTCTATTTACCAATTGGTTGAATAAATTCAAAAATTTAAAATCTCCAAAAATTAAGCCAAACCTTTGGCTGCTAACCGGCTATGAATGAAAACATTATATTTGAGGCGCGCGGCTGTTCAAGTTGTGTCCTTGCACAGAAATTCGAAATTTTGAAGATTTGCCGAATAAATACAATTGCAATAACTAAAATTTTAATTGAAATAAACACATTTACACCAAGTTGTACCAAGTTAATTTTCAAACTAATATTCTAATTTAGATATAATTACAGCTCAATTCTATTAAAAAAATTTCAAATGAAGTTTATAGTTCTTAGCCATTCTTCAGCTGATGATTGGATCGCATTTTTCAATAGCTCAAGAACTTGAAGATTTCTGTCATATGGGTCTCAAATTCATGAGTATTTTTAATTTAGGCGAACACATCCTATCTCAAGACCAGAACAAAAATATTTGGAAAATCAATCAAACAGAGAGGGCCTGACCTAATGAGATCTTTTCTATGTTGGAAAAGACGGTTAGAGTAGACCACCAAATGATGAGATTTTTATCACAAAATTTTGGTTTGTATCACACTTTTTGGGAATTACAGAATACCGTAATAACGGTAATTGCATTTCAATAACTATGGGACAGACCTCGAAAAGCCTCTATTCGCGTTCACAGCTATCGATGACGATGACCAGACTCATTGTAATAACACTAACAAAGAGGACAAACAGGAATGCATTGATATAAATGCGGAGCCCAGGATACATTACGCCTATTTTTTCGAATTGAATGGTTCTTTGGGTATGACTTAAGGCAAACAGTTTTCAGTGAATTTATTTTTAATATCAATTGTTTACTACAGAAACTCAAACTATTGAAGCCTTCAAATACAATGAGTCAGAACTCCAGGATTTCAAAAGCGAATCATTGAAAGAGAATTCAAGAGTTTTGCAGAAATAGAACTCTTCAGACCATTTCAAAAGTACCGAATAGAGTGACCGACTATTAACTGGTGGCCTTAAATACTACTATTATGAAGAAACACACAATTATACCCGATTAAAGTGTGCTGAAGCTTGAGAGAAATAGTTGCAAGACAAATTATGTTAAAAAAAACTATTATTCAGAAGTTAATTGATTCTACATATCGTGCTCCCTTGTCCATGCTCCATTTAAATTAAAAGCACGGGACGGCACATTCATTTCTATTATTGATTTAATTTTTAATTTCAATTCAATTCCAGTAATTCTATAGAATATCTAAATTAGATTTCAAAAGTGTTTCGATATTTGCATTATTCTCTGAAATACTTCTTCAGATTATCCATTATTAAGTAGTATTCACTTCAAACACAGGATTTTAAATCAATTCAATTTAAGATAAAACCAATGATTAAGTTTATAATTCTTTTGGAAGTGATTCTTCAGCTAATGATTGGATCCCATTTCCCGATGGCTCAGGAGATTGAAGACTTCTGTCAGATGGATCTCAAATTCATGAGTATTTTCAATTTAGGCGAACACATCCTATTTCAAGACCACAACGAAAGAATTTGGAAACTTAATCAAACAGAGATGGCCAGACCTAACCGCACTTTTCGTCTGATGGAAAAGACCGTTAGAATAGACCAACAAATGATCAAATTTTTATCCCCAAAGTTTGGTTTGTATCACACTTTTTGAGAATTACAGAATAATTACAATAACTATGAGACAGACCTCAAGCGGCCGGTATTTGCCTTCACCGCTATCGGCGACGATGACGAAAATCAATGCAATATCACTAATCCAGCAGAAAATCAGGAGTGCATTGATATCAATTTGGACCCTAATCTATATTACACCTGTTTTTTCGGATTCAATGGTTCTCTGGGTATAACTTCAGAAAAGTTTTCAGAGAATTTGATTTAATCTGAAATTAATATCAATTGTTTACTACAGAAACTCAAACGATTAAAGCCTTCAAATACAATGAGTCAGAACTCCAGGAATTCCAAAGCGAATCATTGAAAAAGAGAATTCAAAACTATTGCGAAAATGTTAGTCTTCAGACCATTGGAAAGGCACAGAACAATGAGACCAACTATTTGATTGGTGGCCTTCAATACTACGAGTACGATGAAGAACATAATTACACCAGGTTAAGGCGACAAATGCTGATCGGTTCGGACACCAATGAATCCGTCAATTTGTACGGCTTTTATGATGAATATAAAGAAACAAAAAATATGGGAGTGTTTCATAAAGACAATATATACACTAATAAAATTCCTTCCGATTCATTGGTTTATGTCTTTCGATACAATGGAAATTTTGGAATCTTTGGATGTCCTGGAACTTGCAGTATTAAAACTAATCTGACCAAAATCAATATTCTTGACAAAGGATACTATCAGAGAAGCGTATGCTTTACTATATCCAACATTAGTATCTATTATAGCTTTAATTGGATTATAGACCCAGACTATTGAAGATTTGATTCGTTGTGCGGCCCCTAAGAATTGGAATCCGAACGAGTTTTGTAGTCAGACTGGCTTTCAGTCGATTTTCAATTTGGGCGAAGACATAGTTTTCCAGAATAACGGGAAGTTTTGGCGCTATATTTCGACCGGTGCTAACAATAATGGAAATCGTTATTTCGATGGCAGACTTCAAAGTATTCGTTTCGACTCCGATTTACTTACACTTTTGGAACAATATTTCGGTTTTGTTTCATAAATTAATTGATTGCCATTTGTTTTAATTGATTTGATTTCAGATACTTTTAGTCCAATATACGGCTTCGCATTTGCGCACCAAAAACAAGATTTGTGTTACGGTCACAATAGGACCGAACAGTGTTCCAAACATTTCCGTGATTTCAAAGACTTGCCATATTATAGGGCCTGTATTTATGGGGAAAATATAGTTAAAAAGACATATTCAGACACACATAAAACCGAAGCTTTTTATTACACACCTTCAGGCCTACAAATGTTTGAAAATAAAGAAATACACAAGGACACCAAGCATTTCTGCTCGAGAATCCTCGAATCTTCTACAAATATAATGACTGGTATTCTGGGAGACATCTTCTTGAGTCCAGACGGCAAGAATAATATTTATGCTGTTTTTAAAAATGGCTTAAAGACACCAGACTACTTCTTCTATAAGGCCACTCTCGATAGAGAAGTTGATATCAAAAGCAATCTGTCCTGGACAAAATTAGACCTGATGAAATATAAAACAGACACACCAGTCGATACAATTGCTTATATCTGGTTTGAAAATGGATTGATGGGACTCAGAAAACTATGGCCACACAGTATTTCACCCCGCTATTCGATGTCACTTGCCAGTGTTAGATTTGACTCAACGACAGGCACTTTCGCAGTAATACTGTATATACTTTCGTACATTTACTCACTTTTTTAAAAACATGCAGGGAGACAGTCCATCATTATATTCGATATTCAACTGTCCTTTTAGTCAAAGCTATTCGATTGCATATCTGGAAGAAGAGCCGATCTGTTCTAATTTCACCGGTGTTTACAGTGTTTTCCAAATCGCCAAAAATGTTTACTACCAAAAGGGAAGGCGTTTTTATCGATACCTCGAAGGAACAGAAGTGGGCAAGGGAAAATTAATTTTCGACAAATACTTCAGTGATGTAATGCACGACAACTTCGGTTTGAATTATATTTCAATGGTTTGTGCAGTTAATTGATTCAAATATTTTAGATACACGCTTCAGAGTCCTAGGATTGGCCTATCCTTTGAATAAATATGAATACAGAGCACTTATCCTGGTTAAAACCAAACACGACACCCGGAGTTTAGGCGATAAGATGTTCAGAGCGTTTAGTGTCGGTTGGAGTCCGTTATCGCCGTTGAGGGCCATTAATGACGTGAACCAACTCGAGTACAGTGACATCACTTTCGGATTGAATGACCAAAAGTTGAGGCGTTCCCGAATCAAAGCCATGTACTATTTAGACAACGGAACTCTTTTCGCAGATTTTTTGAAAGACCCAGAATCGAAAAGGAAAGCGGATCTCAGTATGTTTGTAGTGTTGGTCAACAACACTCATCTTTATTATTCGGTTAAGTTTGGCAGAAGCTATGAATTTCCTTTTGATAACAAATTCGACGCTGACTATAGTAAGGGTTCGGATTGGATACAGCTTGGAAAGTATCAGGAAACTAGTCCTGAAATATTTGGATTGTTTGGGAATAACAGGAGAATATATGCGACGGCGTGGCCAACAAACAATCAGAACAAAAGCTCTATTCCTAAAGTTATCAAAATTTATGACTATAGGACATCCGTTAAACGGTACTACTTTCTTCGCCAGGGTGAAAAATATGTAATTTTTTCAACTTTTAAACTAATCTTTGTATTTGACAACAAATATCTTATATTCTTGGGTTAGGATGAGTGGGATTTCGACAAATTCTTTCAGTGTGAGTCCAAAGAAGAAGAAGAAGAAGAGTCGTATTCTTCTTCGGAGAGTGACGACAATGACATGACTTACTTATTGGTTACCTTAATCCTTCTCTTAATATTGATGGCTTGTGTCGTAGGAGTGATCGCTTGGGATAGGAATAATTCAAACCAAAAATCTTATCAAAAATCAAAAGAAGACGTGACTCCAAAAGGTTCTAAAGATTCAGTGAATGCAACCATCAATCAGAAAGTGTCACAAAGTGGTCAAAGCACTCAACAAAAGACACCGAATCCTAAACCCATGTCTATAAATAAACTGCCGAAACAAAGCTCAAAGACGGGATCCAACACTTTAGAAGAGGCCGAAAGTGGAAACTCTTCAGTTGTTCAGATGCGGAGTGAAATCGGGGACTGAATTGTTCCGTTAGTCTATTTAAACAAATATACATAAAAAAGATGGCAAACATTTTTTTTAAAAATTATTTGTTATTATTATTCAATTAATTTATAATTTCATCCATTTACTAATTTTGATTTTGACTTTCAAGTAATGAATAAAATTGATTCTATTCTGAAGTCATTAGTTTTCCTGATATCTAGCAATCTATAAGAGATTGTTCCGAATGTCTTGAATGAGACAATCAAACTAATTGTCAAATGAATCAATTGTAAAATGAACTTGGTAGATGTGTTTAGAACAATTGTAATAAATCAAGAACTTATTTTGGAGTCACATCTTTAGCAAATCACTAACTGTGATGTTTCGGTTCTTTATTAT
>JAQIWP010000841.1:0-19601 GCA_034695525.1 Euzetes globulus | reverse complement strand
AATCCTTTCCCTCTCCTTAAGTCAACTTATTGTAAAGTAATATATTGCTAATTGTTGAAAATATTACTTGTTATCTATTTAAATAGTTAGAAAATATCTGTCTTATATTCCATGTACAGCAAATATTCTCTATTTCTCAACATTTCACTATATTTTCATAGTGTATTGATTTTATAGACACTGCCGCCATCTTTTAATCTATGGGAGGCCCACATTAAAGTATATAATGTAGGCCTCCCATAGACTAGAAAATTTCTAACTCAATTTCAAAAATTTCTAGAAATATTCCTCGAAATATTTCTCCGAAAGAAAGATTCTTTCTTTTTCGACAACCCTAGTCTGCTTACGTTAGAATTTTTAATTTTTCTCAAAATATCTCGTTTTAAATTAAAAAAGCAAGCGAAATTTGAAAATTAAAATGGCTCTAAAATGAAAGACTATCAAATGACTCTATTAAGATTTAGAAAAATAAAACACTCAGGTTATGGCTTATTTTTTTTGTCTTTGTCTTCACAAATAAGTTGAATGAAATATTGTCTATGATTTTGTTGAGTTTTTTTGTCACTATTATTAAGAATTATTTGCCGAAACTATAGAGGAAAATGAATTTGAAGTGGGGGTCAATACTGTCGCCGTCCAGTTCTCTATAATTTGTTAGCTTTATATTTCGATCATCACTGAGACTGACCTATGATTGAGTCGATTCTTTGAGAAAATAATAGGTCGGTCTTAAAGAGAAAAAAATAAGTCGCAAAACAGTTGTAAAAAAGAGTTCAGAGGAAAATGTTGTGTAAAGTGAGCCATACATACATTAGGCTCTATATATTGGTTATCGTTTTGATATAATATTATAAAACAGAATTAGAATGTCGATGAAAAACAGTATTCGAATAGAAATGGATTCCCCCGAGGTCTTCCCATTATTTCTTCGACTTCTGTCTCTCCATTCGAACTAGTCTTTCAAAATCCTATAAAATTGAATTTGAATTCCAGTCTATGAGCACTCGTTAATGCAATCAACGTATTCATGAATTTATCTATTAATCCAATAAAGCAATTGTATTCTCCATCAAAAAGTTTGTTTCATTTATTAATTTGAAAAGTTGATTATTAAGTTGAAAATCAGCAATGTCATACCTATTTAAACTTTAAAACTAAAATTCAGCAAAGAATTCTCAAAATGACTTATATTGTATGAAGAGCTCTTAGAACATTACTTAACTATTAAGGCAAATATTTTCTTCAATATTTTATTTTTATTTATTCAAACAATAATTCTCATATGACTTCCCTTCAAATTCAATCATTGAATTCCGTTTTCTACATATCTTAAAGCGTTTTCATTGTTTTTTATTTATGTGATGGAACATTTATAATAAATCATAAAAATTCACTGAAAAGTTAATATAAGAAGATATTAAGACTGAATTCTTTAGACCCAATATATCAATGAATGTTTTCTTTAAAGTTCTTGAAAAGATACAAATTAGTCAAATATTTAGCACCTTTAAACACATTCTCAAACTGATTTCTAAGTTAACTAATCGATAAGACTTTTCCAAAGTCAAGTAATTACATAATAATTTGTTTTAATTGACTTCTTTATTTATGCAAACAATTAGCGAATATAAACTCTTTAATAACGTTTCGTTTAATACTTCAATTGGTTCAATTTTGAGTTACTAATTCAAGTGCCTCATCTGTACTAGTACAAATAAATAGTGAAAATGGTTTTGCGGCAGAATTCTCTTTGAGTCGTTTTTCAAGTTTGTAAACATCGATTCTTTACATCAATTCCGTCTTTGATTCCGACTTGGTATTAGCACCTGGGGCTTTTTCAAGCTATAACCAATGCTTAGTATCAAAGGCTAAACAATTAATTGACTCAAAATTCTATTTCACAGTAAAATATTAAGCATTCAACTATTGAAAGACTATATTAATTAAGTAAATAATAAATTATGTAACTCAGGAGTGTTCAAGGAGAAATTTTCTAAAATATCCCTCTAGGTTCGATAATTGGTTATTTATCCCTCTAGGTTAGAAAAAATAATGCAATTTTTAGTAATGGCGTCCAAAAATCGGTCATTTTCTCTGTTATTTTAAGAAAATTAGACTAGCTTGATAAACTAACTTAATTGTGGCTTAATTAAGCTAATTTATAGTTAAAATTACAGGAAATAATCGTATTTAAGAATAAATTACGAAAAATGAGAGTTTCAGTTCGCCATTTTTAAGAATCTCCTCCTTATATGCCCTTAGGTTTTGACCTGAAAATGAGTCACTATCCCCTCCTTATATCTCCTTAGGATCGCGGATTTTGCACATCACTGATATAAAACTTTTGATTCAAACAGATATAGCCATGATCAGATTTTGTGGGGCATATGTTGTTCGAGTAAAAGCTGTTAAAATTTGAAGTTTAAAATAACTGAAATTTTTTGTTGACTTCATTTGTATCGATATTTGATGATTGGTTTTTAGACTATCTCTCGTCACAAACAGATGTTAAATAACACAAAAGTGAAGCCACAAAAAATAAAACGAATGAAAGGCAAAAATTTTGTGATTTGACAAATTGTTGGATACTGTGAAACAGATGAACACAGGAAAAGAACCGCAGGTTATGTTTGGAGTGAAAAATACGAAACACCACTAATAGTAATAGTATTGCGGTCTTTGCTTTTGATTCCGGTATGATTCCAAAGACAAGGTATCTATCGATTGCGAGCTAACTATAAAATGCACATAAATATCACTATCGAATCAAATTATGGAATTTCATCTATTTATCTGCAATTTGCTCTGAATAACTGAATTTGTGTTTTAGTGCTTATAAGACAACTGCCTTTACATTACAATAAAAGTGTTAATAGAATATGTATTTGAATAAAGCAATTGAAAGTCTGATATTCTTCATTCAATTTCTTCCAAACTTTTATTCTTCTGACTTTAAACTCTTTTGGACAAAACTATTTTCGATTATAACCTTTTATTTGAATTTTTGCCTTCAATCGAAAGTACAAAAATTCGATACTTTCGTATCATTAATTTGAGAGCATTTTTCCCTCTGAACACAATTTCAGCAGATTCTAGGCTTTGAATAATTGATTGATTTTGGGTTTTATTACTGACTATAAGCTGTTGATGTAATAGACTTTCAATACATTGAATTCTCAAATGAGTTTTAATGTGAATTCTCTAAAATGGAGTGAATGTATGATAATTTTTGTGTAAAATTAATGAATTTCGATTTTCAGTCAACATTTTTACAGGTTAATTATACTTATAGTGTCTGTTAAATGAACATTGAGATTCACAAAATAAGGAAAAACGAAAACAAGAGTAAATACCGAATATTTTGAAATCATTTTGCAGTCAAAACAAATTTTATTGAATAAACGGAAAATTTTTCGGTTCATAAGATTGTATCGAATGATTCGTGATTTCATCCATTAGTAGGAGTCAGACATGTAATACACATGGAGAGCATACCTGTGCCTGAGATAACTCGCTTGAGTTGACTAAAGCATAAGAGAATTGAAAAAATAGAAATGGGTTCTCAAAGACGGGTAAATCATATGATATGATTCATAAGGTGGTGGCGGTTGTGGTGGTAGTGCTGGTGAAGAATAAGGCTTTTATATCACGCGATATTAGTTTCTCATTGCAATGACTTTTCGCCACAATATTTCTTAACTTCTTTGTTGACTATCTGTTTGTTTGTTCAGTAAATGTCATTATATTATGCTTTAGTACAATACAATTGACACGACTATTGCGGCTCAACATTATTAGTGAGAGCCGACTCCGATATCGCGCCCTCACCTCTATTGCACTCAATTGATAGCGTAAAGAATTCTCAAATTTGGTCTTCTCTTTGATTTGTTATCATTAATGCATTCATTTAGATATCGATTTTTATTATCTGTCATTAATGACACAACAAATTTATTTATCATTTATTTTATTTCTCCTCTAATTTTGTTTTTTCCAATCAATAGAAGTCTTCCAATAATTATTTTCACTTCAATTAGTCATAAATTAGATAAAATGATAGCAAATATTTGAAAGAATCTAATGGTTAGTTATCATAACGTGATATTTAGACATTTCTTATCATTGTAAATTTGCCAAATGTTGATTCATTAAAAATGCAATATTATATTTGTTACTCTATTGCCGCTCAAAACTAATCATGTGACATTTCTAACCATTTTAAAAAGTCGTCGACTTTTCCTTCTTTTTTATTAAATATTATAATTATTATAAAAATTTTCTTATCTATTTAATTTTATTTGTAATTATTCCAGATTATTTAATATATTCAGAGTCAAAACTTAATCTGATCCTCCCAGATATTCCCAGTTATATCATGCTAAATTTTGCTAAGCAATTGCAAATTAGAAATATCAGAAATCGAGAACCGACTGCTGCACCCCTTAGAACATGAGTTCAGACTTTATGCACATCACTAGATGGTTAAACATATCTTTCTCAAATTTGGTCGTTTATGGCCGTTAAAAAAAATTTAATAAGACATTCCTCACATTTCGTGCTATTTAAGTGTTCAACTATTTAAGAAGTGTTTAAACTGAGTATTTTGAAAACCATTGATTTAATACAATAATCGGAAATATTAAAAATAATTGTCAATCGAATATATTTTCCTTAACCTTTGATTAATTTATTTGCAATACTTGGTTCGAGCGTCTTTCTATGATAGCAATTTTGCTCAATTGTGTGACACTGGGTATGTACCAGCCCTGTTTCGATGAAAACTGCTCCACTTCCCGATGCAAAGCGTTACAAGTCTTCGATGATTTGATATTTGCATTTTTCGCCATCGAAATGGTCATCAAAATGGTCGCAATGGGAATAACTGGCTCTAAAACTGCTTATTTGTCTGAAACATGGAATAGATTGGATTTTTTCATTGTTGTTGCCGGGTATGTACCTCACTTTAACTCTATTTCATTAGCGTACCTTCTACTTATAACTAATCTATCATTATAATAATTAAGAATATTATAATTCATGTAAAATCAAGTCACATAGAATTATTCTATATAAAAAGTTGGCTAGATCAATAATTTTCTAATGTAAACTTCAATCCAAATATGAAAAATGGTTCGCACACTTTAATCGTTTTTTCTTTTTGGGTAAAAAAGTCATGAAAACAAATACAGTATAAAAATTTGAAGAAAATTGAAATATCGAGACTCATAATGGGCCTAATGTCTGGATCTCCAGAAGGAATCTCAGATAAAAGAGATGTTTTAAGCTTTTATATGAAGTGATAATAAAATAGAATTTTATTTTTACGGCAATCGATGGAAAGCCAAAGCGAGTTAACCATAATTTAAGTGACATTTAATTTTGAATATAAATCAAACGATTCTATCATTGAATACACTTATTCTCTTTAAAGTATGTTATTTTTTGCAAAAATGATAAACTATTTCAACAAAAACTTTGAAATTCAAAGAAAATTTACGAAATTTGTTGAAAATCGATTAAATTCTGTTTTCACCAAAAAATTATGTAAAATTTTTTAGTCTTTTTAATATTCGAATGTTATTCAAGTGCTACAAAAGTTTGAGATTAACTTTAGTTTCTTTTAGATTGAAAAATATTTATAAAAATATAAAATATTTCATAATTTCAGATCTCATATGAATTTTTCAGTCAAAGCAACGAATATTGACATTTAGTTTGACGTGAAATTCATGTTTTATAACGTAAAAGACTTATAAGACTTTTCAGTAATCAATACGGCTTTCAGTGATAAGGAATTGCATTTTGTATCCGATTTCAGATAATATTCTTCGAAAGTTTATTAACTAAAACTGAAGAATTCGAGATATCTGATTGAAATCAATTTTTATCCTAAAATAATAATTTATCTTAAAATCATAATTATGTCAATATATTAATGCGAATAGTTTTCAAATAAATGGTTTTTTGTTAAATCAAATATTTATGAATTAATTTTATTTGTTGTACTAAAAAGTGAACGCTGTTTGTCTTATCGATCATTTTGACCAGATTTTCATTATTCCTATCGTTTATTATTTTCACGGATGAATGCCTTTATTCAGGAAATTTGCAAAATCTTCAAAATTTTGAATATTTAAACTAATGGTTTGAAAAATATTAAGGAATTAAAAAATATTTACAAAAACAAAAAACATTAGAAACCTTTCAAGAAAATTGTGCGAATTGTTTGAGAAATTGATATTTTTCTTTTAGAGCTCTCGAGTATTGTTTGGACGTCGGAAACATGAATTTATCGGCCATAAGGACTGTGCGAGTGTTGCGCCCATTAAGAGCAATAAATAGGATACCGAGTAAGTCGTGCCAAACATCGACTCTTTCTTTCCATTTATACATTGAAATTGTTTCTGGTATTTGCGTAAAGGTATGCGAATTCTGGTTATGTTACTTCTCGACACATTACCGGTCAGTATATCTGTCAATATGTATGAACCAACTGACAAAATGACATAAACCTATTTCTTTATTTATGGTATCCTTTGTTTAGATGTTAGGAAATGTTTTGTTGTTATGTTTTTTTGTTTTCTTCATTTTTGGAATAATTGGAGTACAATTATGGGCCGGTCTTCTCAGACAAAGATGTCATCTCGTTTTACCACCTAATGTGTCGTCTCCGAGGTAAACACCACTCGTTCTCTTTTTTTCCATTAAATTTTACCCCAAAAATGAATAATAGTTTCATTTTTATCGATTAAACCTCTGGAAGGATAACTGGATATAACTTTTGAAAAATATAACAAAAAACTGTATAAAAAATGCATTCAATTAATTGAAAAGGATTTCTGACACAAAACCAATACAATAGTGTTGTCAACAGTCGAATAACTTTTGAATATTTTGGTAATAAATTATTTCTTAATGCTTTCCACCTTTTCATAGCATTTAACTCGGGTTATAAACAAGTTCAATTTTGCTAATCAATTTATTGCTCAAAAAATTAAATGGTAGACGTCTGAAATTCATTGAAGAATCCGTTGAAATTCATTTTTGAAGTTTAAAATTAATTCTTGGTGTTTGATTACAATATTATTGAAATCTACCATGGAAAGCTCAAAATACAAAAATTTCATGTCGTTGCTAGTTCTAAAAATAGTAGATATGAGTGCAATAAAAGACGATCACTGGAACAACAGATGAACTTTATTATACTTCGTTATTGTCAAACGAAAAAGCCGTTAAATATATGTAACATTGTATATAAATATATTTTATCCAACCAAAAACCAAGACAAATATATCTCGTAAAGTGAGTCTTTTAAAATCTTAGCCTTATTCTGGCTAAAGATCAAATTTAAGCATTAAAAACGTGTAAATATTGAGATTAAGAGTCAGTAAGGCTGAGGGCCGCAAAGGCTTAACATATCAGATAAGAATAGATAAGTAATGAACGTATTCTATGATAGTTTTCAAATTCTCTTTTTAATAAGGATAAGGTTTTAAAAGACACTCTTTAATGCAATTATAAGTTCCTTGGTAAACAAATATGCCATCTGAAAAATTAATCAGCATAACAACATTTTACCTAGAATAGAATACTATTTGATTAATTGATGTTTAGAGAGCTGTTAATATGAAAGTTTATAAAAAAAGTGTAATAAGTGATTAACTCTTTGCAGGTACCATATCTCCGAAATATACGTTGAAAGAGCAAAAGTTTTACAGTAAGAATCGATTCGATAGAATCAGTTATTAAGAGTTTGCATAACAGTTATGCAGTCATTCAATGCAATAGTAGTAAAGTTTAATGCATTTTACATCATCTCTACTAATGATTTGCATTTCAGACTTTTAAAAGCATGTAATAGACTTTAACGTTAATTTGTGTCCGTTTTTATGTTTTGGTTTTACATCACAATTCAGTTATGTTTTCTAATGTTAATGAAAATTTTAAAAGAATTTTTATTCAATGATAACCATTGCATTTGTTGGAAACTGATTTGTTCAATGTCCATTTTATTATTTGAATTTATTTTAGTTATACTGAAGTGTTTTTCAAAATAAATTTGAGCAAACTTTTCGAATACCTAGAGCTTAAAGAATGATTTCAGAATGTATAACTCAAAATAGAGTTGACCCAGGATTCAATATTTACTAAAATTAAAGAATTCATATACTCAGGTCAAAACAGTATCCTATTGTTTGATGAGAGATAAATCAAAATCAAAGGTCAAACAGATCCCTCTTTTGAAAATCGATTTTTTCCTTAGTTATTGGTTTCATTGCAATCCATCTTTAGGGCTGTTATTAACTGACATCACTCAAATATGACTGAATTTTCATTAACTCAGCAAAAATGTTTTCAATTTATCAAGAACCATCATACAGCATTTAACAGAAAATAACCAGAAAATATTCAAGTAGTTATAGAGTAGTCTATCAAATAAGGAAACAAATTGAATTAATCCTAAAACTAAGACGAAAGGCTCATTTATTTTATATACCTTTTGAATGTCGTACAAAACAATTTTAGCAAACTAATTTTAATACTTTTAATCTCCTAGTTTTCTGGTTGACATTTTTTGTTATATTTTCCTACTTGAAAACAATTTTCCTAATTGGGCAAATAATAATGAATCATATCCGCTTGATCCGGATGATTCTAATCCTTAATAATCCCTACTTTAGATTTTTTAAAACGATCCAATTCTGGTCCTATTCTGACCATTGATAGCCATTTAAGAGCTGATTTCTATTCGAAAGTTTTTCGTTTTTGAAAAATACTTATTAGTGTTGTTAACATTGAATTGAACTAAATTATGAATGAACTAAATTTTAATTAGCAGAGAAAAGTTACATGACAATCTTTTTGATATTTTGCTTTTCAGAATTGATTTGAAAAAATTTATGAATGAGTAGTATTTCAAATGTTTCGTTATAATTATATTTTAAAGAGAAATGAAATAAAACATTGAAATGTTGAGAATTTCGAAATCATGTCCTTCAGAAGTGGATGTTTTGAAATCTCATCTAAACTAACAATTTATTTCAACTCTGTTTGTTTGATTCCGACGAAAAGCATATTCCGAATGACAGAAAATAAATCAATTTTTGCTTTTCTTGTTTTAAATTTCTATTTTTAATGATTAGTTGAATAAATGAAATGATTTTAAAATATTTATTCAATTTTCAGTCCAATCGCGTCTTATTATCAAAACCCAGACGCGGATAAAGAATATATCTGTAGTGTCGACAAAGACCATGGAATGCATCGTTGCGTTAATTTGTTGCCATCCAGGTATTATCATCTTCAATGCATTGATAGGGCCCAGCCATTCAGTTATAATGAGCCGAATGACACCAATTGTATCAATTGGAACCAATATTACACTGAATGCAGAGCTGGAGATAAGAATCCCTTTCAAGACGCCATTTCGTTCGATAACGTGGGAATGGCCTGGACTGCCATCTTCTTAGTTATCAGCCTTGAAGGCTGGTCAGATATTATGTATTATGTCCAGGATGCTCATTCCTTCTGGGATTGGATATATTTCGTGCTTCTCATTGTGGTCAGTCTCCACTCATTTATGTCATTATTTATTTTATTCAATGAAACAATTGATTAAAACACATAACACATATTAATGACCAAAATTAGATAGATTAAATAGTTGAGCCATAAAATGTTTTTAATGTCTTTTGTGATTTCGAATCTGACAATCAATAGATTGGTTCCTTCTTTATGATAAACCTGTGTTTGGTAGTAATCGCCACTCAATTCTCTGAAACTAAAAAACGTGAAATGGAGAGAATGAGACAGGAAAGAGCCAGGTATGCACCATTATTATTAGCCAGTGATGACCAAGCAAAGATGGCTTTCCTTTCACCGTCTAGGAAATTGAAAAAGATCAGTTAACCCCTTACAAGTTTATATATTTACAATAAGAAGTTGAAGATGAACAAATGAACAAAATCGCGGGCAAAATGACACACTCTCTGTTTAGAGCCCCTAGATACATGTATGTTGTTACCAGCTCCCCTAGAATCTATGAGCCTGAACATCACTGGTTTTATTATTATAATCCTGTCCGATTTGTAAATGTGATTTGAAATTAGATGCAATTCGATGTCAACTCTGGCGAGTTATAGTGCGTCGGAACCGAACAATTGTTATGCGGCTCTACTTAAATATTTAGCGCATTTGTACCGTAAGTCGAGACGGAGAACTCTGAAGTGGTACCGACAGCGACATAAGGCCAGTCGGACCAGTTTCGATACGACCAATGCTATCAATGAAATGACTCATACGATAGCTTTAGGCTCTAAAAAGCTTCAAAAGCGGAACCGAAAGTCCAGAAAAAAATATGTTAACAAAAACTATAGTCATGTGAAAAATAATGATTTAAAATCAGATCCCTATCAGTTAAAGGGACCAAAACCAAGATATTGTGATAAAGCCTGTGCTAAACCTTGTTCACCTCAGCCTACCTCTGCCCGTTTCACTCAATGTCTGGTTACCGAAGCACCGGCACCGCGAGCCAGTCCTGAAATATCAGACATTGATATAAGTTATTCTCCGGCAAAGAATAATGATATGAAAACAGAGTTGACTTCAACTGCCATTAAGGAGAAGATAAGTCTCGTTAAGTCTTCCAATAAATATAATCCCAATAGAGATGAGACAAAAGAGAAGTCAGTCATTCATCAAACTTATATTCAAGCCATCGATAGCGTCAAAAGAGGTGAAATCAGTGATAATCATCCGTTTAAGACATTTCACTTAAATGCTTCAAAGTCTGGCAGACACTGTTCAGCGCCAACATTATTATTTTTAAGACCCACTCCAAGTCCAACATTCGTCACATTGAAGGGAGAACTTCAGAGTATTACTGAAACTGTGGCCTCACAGTCAGAGGCTGGCGGTTGGAGTCACACTGAATACTCCTGGGATGAGGACAATGAAGCACAGAATGAGGATGAATGCAAACATAGATCTAAGTGTTATATGTTTTGGACTAGTGTTCAATCAGGGCTTAAAGTGATGGTAAATCATAATTATTTCAAAAGAGCCATATTTCTGGCCATACTCTTCAATACTTTATGTATGGGAATCGAATATCACAATCAGCCCCAAAGCCTTACACAAGCCGTTGAAATAAGTAATGTTATCTTCACAGGTATGCCATCCTATGATTTATAATTGCAATATACCTAACCATTACCTAATCTCTCAACTGATACTTTACTTCTTATATGGGTACCAGAGATGCCTAAGGGTTGCTCAGATGCAGCTAGCCCACAATTCAAAATGCATGATAAAATGACCTACTTTCCAAAAAATCCAGATCCAATTCCATGAAATCTGATCATTATTAAATATAAGAGTATATGATCCTCATCAAAAATTTATGCAGGGTAGTTATTCATTGATATAAAAAGAAAATAAATTGCTTGTCAGAGAAATCAGTCTAAAAAGTCAGGTTTTTTTAAAGACCTAGTCAAATATCTCGAAAGACAACTTTCAGTGATTAAGTTGGATATCGATCATGCATATATTGTCCTTCTATAAACTCCTAATTTGTCTGAGACATAAAGGTTTTTATTAGCTTTTTTTTGAACTGCTAGTTGCCAGGGTGATCAAAATTAATGTATTTTGGTGATGATTTTGGGCGGCGTTGTGCACATTTGCTATAACTTCTTTGGCTATTCCTTCTCTTTATTTATGTTAGCTTTTGTTTTATATGTTTTGCAATAATCGTTGTAAACGTTTTGTAATACTTTTCTTTCAGCTATATTTGGCTGCGAAATGGTTTTGAAATTGGGGTCCGAAGGCTTCTACTCCTACATCAGCAGTGGATTCAATGTATTCGATGGAAGTATAGTCATCTTAAGGTACAGCATATCATTACTTTAGTCGTTTCGGCTTAAATTCACTCAAATATCTCTTATTCTTGATATAAGTCTTTTGGAACTACTGGAAGAACATGGCAGTGGGTTATCAGTACTCAGAAGCTTTAGGTTGCTGAGGATTTTGAAACTGGTCCGTTTTATGCCTGCCCTCAGAAGACAATTAGTTATAATGTTGAGGACTATAGACAACGTGGCCGTCTTTTTCGCTCTTCTTCTGTTATTTATATTCATTTTTAGGTGAGTTCTGAAAGAATTAAATTTGAAAGATGAGCCTTAAAATGATTATTAATTGATTGTTTGATTTTCAATATTTTTACTATCATTTGTGTTCTGTTCCTTAAATCAAAGCCTTTCCTATCGTTGGAGTCATTCGAATAATCAGTTAATTATTTGTAAATAATTAGTTGAGTCCATTTGAGAGTGGCTTTAATCCCAATGTGTTTTGTGTCAGTGTTTGGTTGAATAAATAATTTTAAGTTGAATTGTCGTTCGATTGGCTCTCAATTACAGTATTCTGGGAATGAATTTGTTTGGCTGTAAATTCTGTCGAGATGTGGAAAATACGAAACAATGCGACCGCAAGAATTTTGATTCATTATTATGGGCTTTGGTTACCGTTTTCCAGGTATTCCATTTCATAGCTTTAGCACCGGTCGTACCGGTACTCTCTTAGCCATAGATTCTATTGGATTACATTTAGTCAGTCTATTATATTTTGCAACTTATTCTGACCGTAATATTACTATAAAGTGAATCAAAAAACATTTTTCTGAATAATCGATGTTATTATTAAAGCACAAAACAGGCGACTGTAGACATACAAGTCATTACAAAATAGTTATAAAAATGAAATGTGTTCGGTGCAAATGCACGCATATTTGTCAGCTTTATGTTGCCGTCTGTCTGCCTCCCCCTCAGCCCTACCTATGATTCATGTGAATGACTGTCATTTAGTTTTTATTTGTTTAACATTTCTTTCATATCACTTGATTTTAGTGAAAATTCTCAACATTTCACAAATGAATTTCTTAATAGTTTTACGTCGAAAACTACCCTTTGATATCCCTTTAAAAAACACAAATATTTTACCAAAAAATATTAAAACTTTGCAGAATTCACAAACATTAATGTTATTTTGCATTTAATAGAGGAATATATAATTAATTGGCTATTGATATGATTAGTTGTCTTGGCATGCATTTGTTCGGCGGACAATTTTGCACAAAAGTTATGCCAACAGACGGCACAAAGAGATACTGCACTTGTGATGATATACTCAATCCTAGATTAAAATGTTTGACTAATCGAAAAAATTTCGATAATATTCTTTGGGCTACAATTACTGTCTTTCAGGTCTGTTCGCAAAATATAGACCAATAATATATAATTGAGGCCAACAGGCATTCATTGAATCCATTCGAAAACCTAAATTTTGATTGCTAATTTCTAATTTCCTTAGTTATGGCATTTTTTTCTAAACTCTAATTAAGTTTCGAGTGAAACTAAAATCAATGCCTGTTGTCATCGCTTATTAGCTTCCTTTTAATTAATAAAATATTAATTTCAAACCATTGTTATATCAGATATTAACTCAAGAAGACTGGAATATCGTACTTTTTAATGGGATGGAGAGGACATCACCTTATGCTGCTCTATATTTTGTGGCTTTAATGACTTTCGGCAATTATGTGTTATTTAATCTTTTGGTGGCTATTCTGGTCGAAGGCTTTTCTCAAGAGGTTTGGCTTCAAATCATTGATTTTCAAACCATTTTTGATGAACTCAACAAATTTGTCTTAAGGACGAGAGAAAGAAAATGTCTGACACCATATCAGACGATCCCGAAGTGAAGAGAGAAAAACTCATTTATTTTTATGGTCCACAAGATAATTTAGAGAGAGGTATGTCTCTTATGTGTTAATGCTTTGAGTGTTGACTGAATAATAGATATTATGCACTCAAGTCATGAAAAGCAGGTATTCCTTGCAAATATTAAATACCACTTATTTATAGCTTTTTATGCAAACAATTCCATAAATCAAACCTTTGATTCGAACAGAATTTTGGTCGGAATTTCAAAAATTTCTTCATTCAATTGATTGCCAAATATTTGCTTTTTAGTCAATTTTTGTGATTTTGGTTACTGTTGTTACAGAGATTCAACTCCTGTCCAACCCTACGATTCCAACCATCGGCTTCGATGCCTTGAAAGTCCAAAATGAAAGCAAAGATATTACATTAGGAATTCCTCCCATTATAACACATACAGCGGCCACACCTCAGGGGTCGCCTAACGCGACATTAGAGCCGAGCCGTTCATTTCAAACGAGTCCTCTTTCACTACACATTCAGGCGGCCTCTCTTTGCTCTATAGACCAGTCAATTGTAAGTTTTGCTTACTTTTTGGTTTCTCGATATTACTTTCAATTAAATATCAAAAGGAAAATGACAGCCCAGAGTCTATGAAAAATGGAGTGGCCTCCTTAACTGTTCCATCAACTCATTTGATGCCATATATAAATCAGCGCCGAAGAAGTTCCTGTGGTTCGATATCATTTAACATGGATACATTGAACACTTTGCAAGACAGTCGCCGAAGTTCTTGTCTGAGTACAGACAGTAGAACTGGTGCTTCGAAAGTGCAACGACGCGGAAGTAGTCGTAAATCGAGTAAAAAGAGAAAGAAGTCCGACAAACAGACTTTAGTCAACGACACCAACGAAAGTGATAGCGATAACGAAGTGTTTGGCAAAAATGTCGTTCCTCTCAACAACACTACAGAAGCGGATGTAAATAACCAGTGCAATGGTAATCTGCTAGCCCTCAACTCTTCAAATAGTAATAATAATAATAATAATAATAAAGGAAAAGATTCAGCGATGAAACGCCACAATTCTTTTGGTTGTAATTCAACCCTAAGTCCAGACGATTCCGTCAAAAGTTTTGTATCATTGGAAAGAAAAAACAGTTTAATTCATGAGATCCGTGTATTGAGTCCTCGCAACTCATTGACGGGAGTCTTCTATTCTTCGAGTGTAATCAGTGTCAAACCCCAATCGACTAACTCGTCATTCAAATTAGACGAACTTCCGGCCACTTTAGCCGAATCGTTCAAAGACGACGCTCTACTGGGAGCGCCCTTTCAAGCAATAAGTGATGCAAATACTGGTGAAACATATCTTATGCAAAATCCAAACCGAAAATTCTGTGTATATTTTGATTGGACGGATTGGATGACTCAAAGAGAAGAATATTCTCTATTTATTTTTCCAACCGATAATCAATTGAGAAAATATTGTACCACAATCGCAGACAACACTTATTTTGATTATATTGTCCTCCTCTTCATTTCACTCAACTGTGTAACACTTGCAATGGAAAGACCCAAAATCCCTCCAAAAAGTGCAGAACGGGAGTTTTTGGGTCTGGCCAACTACATGTTTACTGCTATATTCGCTCTCGAAATGTTGATTAAAGTGATAGCAAAGGGACTACTTTATGGAAGAGATGCGTATTTCAAAAATGGCTGGAATATAATGGATGGTATTTTGGTGGGGGTCTCTCTTTTTGATATAGTTTTGTCATTCTTTGCCCACAAAACTCCTCGAATTTTAGGTATTTTACGTGTCTTTCGATTACTTCGATCATTACGTCCTTTAAGGTTAGAATTGAATGTAATTATCGACGGCTAACCACTCATTCTTTTGATTCTTATGATTTGTCAGAGTGATCAACAGAGCACCTGGTCTCAAATTAGTTGTACAAACTCTGCTCTCATCTCTTAGACCAATAGGAAATATAGTTTTGATTTGCTGCACATTTTTCATAATATTTGGTATTCTTGGAGTTCAGGTCAGACTCAAAGTTCTCACAATTTTCTACTGAATTATTTATAACTATTTATCGATATTTCTGTAGTTATTCAAAGGAAGTCTCTTCTATTGCGGTAACCATTGATTCAAATTTTCTTTAACATAAACTCTAATCTATTCCGGGTCAACCCTTTAATAGAAGGACCCAAATCCAGAAATGTTAAGAATAAGACGGAGTGTCTCTCAGACCCAAGGAATAGATGGCTCAATAGAAAATATAATTTCGATAATTTAGGACAGGTATTTAATGATGTTTTTACCAAGCTTTTGTGTATCTAAAGTGAAACTATTGAAATGCAAAGGCGTTGATGTCCCTGTTCGTTTTGTCGTCCAAAGATGGTTGGGTTAACATAATGTACACTGGTTTAGATGCAGTCGGTGTCGACCTCCAGCCCATCGAGAACTATAATGAATGGCGTTTATTGTACTTTATATCATTTTTACTCTTGGTCGCTTTCTTCGTGCTTAATATGTTTGTTGGTGTTGTTGTTGAGAACTTCCATCGATGTCGAGAAGAGCAGGAAAAAGAAGAAAAAGCCTTTCGAGCAGCAAAAAGAGCCCGAAAGATGGAAAAAAGGCGCAAAAGTTTGTCATTTATTTGCTTTTAGTTTATTTAAAATTATGTTAAATAGAAAACTCCAGAATTTTTTGTTTCGGGAGAACTCCTAAATTTTTCGAGGATTGAACCCTTCCTCCCCCTCCCCAACTAGTGGTCTGACAATACAAAATTTGGGTTTTAAAATTTCCCTAAGAGCTGATGAAAACTTTTAACATTACGTTTTGAACAAATATTCGATCTGTTAAGGTTTTGAAATCCACCTACTCTCTTCTGAAAAACATTTTATAGGATCCCCCTCCCCCCTCTCCCGAGTCTTTCCGCCTCACTGGCTTAGAATATATCTGTAGCCAGAGTTCTTGTTCATGTTTATTTTCTCATATAAGTTTTATTTTATGGCTTATTTTATGGTTAAAAAATATTCAAACTTATAACAATGAATTCTGATTAAAACTATCCACGTTTATTAATCAATTCTCAATTAGATAAATCGGTTAAATGCTTTCTATTTCACTCTAATTAAAACAATTGTATTGTATTTTATTTGATTTATTTTGAAACCCAATTGATTTATAGTATTAGTCTCGAAAAATATTTAATTTCAGATTTAATTTCTGATTGAATGTCGGTTCAAACATAAAATATTCAGTGTTTTGCAGACATTTTTCGAATTCTGATACGAAATTTGTCAAAATTCAGTTTTTTATTTAATATTTAAAATTCAGGCATTTCTTTCGATTTTTCGAGTTCTCTTTGAAATTTTTTTATTCATAGTGTGCTTGAGCAATTAAAAATGTTTCCTTCTTAAATTTTTATGAAGATTCGAATGAATTAAAAAAAATAGTAATAATAATTAGCGAATTAAATATAAAATGTGACCAGCGCATATTTTTCTATTCAGAGATGAGAGAACCGCCTTATTTCATCGGTTATGGAAGGATCAGACTATTCATTCATAAAGTGGTGACGGGAAAGTACTTCGATTTGATAATAGCTGCAGTCATTGGTCTAAATGTGGTGACGATGTCTTTGGAACACTATATGATGCCTATCGTGAGCGAAGACATTTGCTTTTTTACCTTTATTTTTATTCGGATCAGTTAAATGAAGTTTAGATCCTTTAGTTAATCGTATTTTATGCTAACGATTGTTTATTGTGTGAGACAGGAGTTGGAGCGGGCGCTCAAAATATTCAATTTCATATTCACCGGTGTTTTCGTGTTGGAGGCTATTATGAAAGCATTAGCACTGGGTGTAAGGCGCTATCTGAAGGACAAATGGAATCAATTGGATGTCATTATCGTAATGCTGTCTATTTTGGGTATAATTCTTGAGGAAATGGAGTCAACACTGATTCCAATAAATCCGACGATTATTCGTGTGATGCGTGTAATGAGAATCGCCAGAGTTTTGAAACTTCTAAAAATGGCCAAAGGGATCAGACAACTGCTCGACACTGTTATGCAGGCACTTCCTCAAGTCGGAAACCTCGGCCTTCTATTTTTTCTCCTCTTTTTCATATTCTCTGCGTTGGGAACAGAACTCTTTGGAAGATTAGGTTAGTATTTTCAGTTTTTTTTATCAAACTTATTTTCAATCCAAATTTCTAAATAAACAATTTTTCCATCAGCATGCTGATTTTGTAGATCTCTTTCTAAAAGCATTGCCATTTAACCAAAAATTAAAAAAAGTGAAGCTTCCAGTTTTGCCAACAAATATGTCTATAGAAATGAATCGCAACTCTTTCTCTTCTTTTATATTAGAATGTGATGAAGAAAACCCGTGTGGGGGTTTGGGTGAGCATGCCCACTTCCAGAACTTTGGAATGGCTTTTTTGACTTTGTTCCGGGTGGCCACCGGTGATAATTGGAACGGAATAATGAAGGTTTGCATAATGTAATGATTCGATTGAATTTTTAAAAATCTATCATAAATTAGGACACATTACGTGACAAATGCGATCTATCGGAGGACTGTTTAGTCAATTGTTGCATATCTCCAATCATAGCACCCCTCTATTTTGTGGTGTTTGTGCTAATGGCTCAATTCGTTTTAGTAAATGTGGTGATCGCTGTCCTTATGAAACATTTGGAAGAATCGCATAAACAGATGGATGAGGACGAAGACTACGAAATAGATCTGGAAATCGCCAAAGAAATAGAGGCTGAGAAAAAAGCCCTCAAAGACGCGATCGATCGACAGAAAAGAGAAAGAGCACTGAAAATAAGGCGACCTCTCGTGAAGATGGCTTCACTTCCAAATAACTTTATCTTTTTGTCTGAAAATATGGACGAATCGCCACAAAACTCAACCGATAATATTATACCAATCAGTCCAACATTTTCTAATGGCTTGACTTCTGATATCACTAAACCGATCCTCAAAATCCTTACAACTGATTCACAAACTAAAGAATTGGTTGATTCTAGCGATTCGAACGCTGATAGAACCCAATCAACAATCAATGGTTTGAAACCTAGTCGTGAAAATTGTAGAACTAAACCAAAGATCACAATTGAATCCGATTGTGAAGAGTCTGCAAATAAAGATGAAATCAGTTCTCCTGAACTGTTGGCTCCAAAGACCGCTTACAGGAAGTTCAGTGATTTTATGGACGAGGAATCAACAACTCTTACAACTTGTTTGCAACCGTCTTATCCTGAATTTTCAAAAGATTGTGACCAACAAAGTTTAGATTCTGTGACCTGGAGTGCAGACGGCGACTCCATTTCCAGTAAAGGTTCAAATAAATAGTCCCTTTTCTATTAATTTAATCATTTTTTGTTCAGTTCTTTAAAATGAAGGTAAATGTCAATAAATGTAAATACAATTGTATTATATGTCAAAAACTGTCAAAAATGTTATTAGAATTTATGAAAATTTTTAATATTCAAACAAAAACTGTTTGTATTTATAAAATTATATAAATTTATGTTTTTTCGAATTTTAAGCAAATGTTCAATAAAAATAAAATTCTAATGTATGTTGATTTCCAACAATTTCATTAATTTCTCTTTATTTCCAATATATTTAGTTTTGTTGAGTCAATACAATAGCCTCTAGCAAATAGAGTCATTTCAAAGTACTTCATTTTTAACAATTATTTATGCATTTAATTTATTTTAGTATTTTAAACATACATTTTATTTAAACAAAACTTTATACAGTCAATTACCATTATAATTAACTACTGTTATAATGAAGTAATCATTATAATTAAGTAAGTCTTGAAACCAAAAGTAAAGAAACCTATTGTTATAATGAACTAC
>JAQIWP010000840.1:0-19609 GCA_034695525.1 Euzetes globulus | reverse complement strand
CCATAAAGCCCTTTTTAAGAAAATGGTCAAATTCACTTATACCGGCATGCCGTACAATGTGAGGGAATACGGTAATAAACATAACATTAATTTTATTGTTTTTGAATTATTAATAATATTTATAATTATATCTTGTATTCAGTGCTTCGGATATAATATTTGATTAACTAATTCCTTATTAGACATACAAAACAATTATTGGAATCCAAATGTTCAGAATTGTAAGCTTTTGCTGGGTGTTAATTCCAATTATTTGAACTCTTGATTATCATAAATCTGCTCATTAGTGTTTCGGAAACTTGCTAGATGAATAAAAACAAATCAGAAATATAGAATTAGCTGAGGAAAATAATTACCCAACAAGTTTTTTCTGTGAAAGGTAATTCCAAAAGTTCATACATAAGTAATTGGCCGATTAAGAACAAGGAGGTGACCATTGAAAACAACTTTGTCTCCATAAGGATGTGTTCGACACAATTAATTTTGTTATCCGAATATTGTCTTCCAAGCAATTTCTGGCCTTCTCTGACATAACACTCAATAAATGCCTTAACAATCGATCCATTTTTATATTCAATTGAATTTTCGCCCCGGTTTTCAAATTCTTGAAAAAGCCAGGCGAAATCATAGCCCCGGTTATAATATCCGGATAATTCAAAGTCACTTAAAACAATTTGTTTGTCTTCAGTGACCATTGTATTCGCAAACCGGAAGTCATTGTGCGAGAAGACAGTCGGAGAGTCAAAGCCCGCGATTTTGTTGAAAATCCAATTCGTTTCTGCCTTCAAATCGCAATCCAATAGTGTTTTGCAGTTGTATTCCAGAAGAAGTTCTCTCTTTTGGTGGCGAATGTCATCAAACTTAGTAGAGAATGTCTTTATGTAATCGCTTATTCTACACTCGGTTACTGCCAAGGGAGGTTTCATTGCGTGAAACTGTGCCAACTTTGATGCTAGACGACTTGATAAGTCTTTATCAAATAGGTCCTCCTCAATAAAGTGGCGGTGCTAACAATAAATGCATTTAAGGAATTCTTGTAAATCATTATGGCCAAGTCAAGGCTTTTCATTGTACCTGATAGTATTTCATGATTTGTCCAGTTTTAAACAAACCATAGATTTTGGGGCCGACACCAATCTGTGAGGCCATTAGTGCCACAATTCCCTCTTCAGGCTGATTGTCAATCAATTCAAATGTCTTGAAGTCAACTCTATTTCCCAATCCATTCAATCTAATCACCACTTCTTCTGATTCATCGCCATTTTCTTCTGTCCTGTTCTTAAACTTGCAGTGATAGGTCTGATTGGACATACCTGAAGTCAGGCGCCTTACATCGATTCCGTCAACAGTGACTTCAGACCATTTTCCGGCCAAAAACCGTTGACACAAATCAAGACATTGTTGCTGAATATCTATCGGTTCTTGGCCTTTGACATACGATTTCATTTTACCAAGTAGTTCTTCAATATGCCCGGCTTGTATGCCTGGCTCAGACATTTTTCATAAGAATGATGTGTTAATTCAAATTACGAATTAATTTAATAATTATTAGACATTCAATACTTTGATTTTATACATTAATTGATTTTATGACTCAATTTTATTAATTAAACTCAAAATAACCGACGCAAACATCTTTTTTTAATTGATACTAGGCTTTATAAAAGTCGAAAAACCCAGTCCCTTGCTGCTCCCTTTGGTGAATTTTGATTTTCAATCTCTTTCCAATCCCTTTCCTCAAAATGTTTAGACTCCGTTTGCAATCCCTTTAATCCCTTTACTTGATTAATTTAAGCCAAATTTTTGTTAAATGACATATTTCAAAATTTTTATTACAAATTAAATGTTAGATTTAATTAATCGATTCATTGTCTTTCACTTCCTTTTCTATTATTTTGATATTCAACTCATTGTTTACTTATTTAGCAATTATTTATAACTGATTTTCTTATAAAATTAGTTTCATTTCTAGACAATGCCTTTAAATGATTCACTTTTGAGCTCAAATATTGGCTTACAGTTTGTATTTCATTTACTTTTTCTTTGCATTTGAATCAAAGGGATTATAAAGGGAGTGACAACACTGAGTCTGACTCCGTTCCTGCTCCCTTTCCTTTAATTTTTTGCTCAATCCCTTTCCAATCCCTTTAAGGGAGTTGGGAGTAAAGGGACTGAAAGGGAGTTGGGATTCAATTTTGGGAGCCTAGTTTAAAGTTTACTTTTTCATCACTGAATTTGACGTTTAAAAAAATTTGACGGATAAAAAACAGTTGTTATTAAATTTTCGTAACAATTTGTTTGTTTAATAGAAAGTTGTTTGTCTGAATAGTCCATTGAGTGTTGCAAAAATGGTCATTTAACTTTATACCTGCACGCCCTTATCTTTGGGGTAACATGGTGAACATGAGTTCAATTAACGAAAAAAATGTCAATCAATTGAAGGAATTGGAGGTCAACCGAGTCTTCTCTGAATTGAATTCTTTAGAGTCGGAAGTCATTCGCTCTAAATATTTATTTGCTTTTATTGACAAAACTTTTAGTTAATATCGCATTAATTCTTGACTAAAGTGAAAGCCTCTAAAACTAAAACTTCTGGTCGAGATTACCCTAATCAATAACAAAGGTATCTTACTCAATTTTTTGAAAATAATTTCGAGTTTCATTTAGAATAGAAATAAGATTTGAATAAATGAATGAAAGTTAAATACCTTTTCAGTGGTTGTGAATCAAATAACAAATGGTTTTGGATTCAAATGTTATCTCTTAATGAAAGATAAATTCATAAAATAAACATTTTTCGAGTCAACATTCAGTGCAATAATTGGCAGTAATTAGTTGTCAACTCATTTATTCTTAACTCAAACTCTGTTCAAAATCAAATAAATTGATTAAATAAATGGTTTACCAGAAAAATGTAATCAAAAACTAAAAAAAAACTTTTTAAAAAAATATTGAGTAATAAGAGAAATAAAATAGTTGTCAAATGTTTACACATTTATTCATTTAAGAACATAAGACGATAAAAGTTTGTGCTATAAGTTTGGACTTTTGCTGCTCTTCTCAACAGTTTATCCGAATTGAATTCATTCAATGAATCGATAGGTCTTTCCATCTGTCGATTCAATACCTCAAACATTGTGACTGATTTGTGGGGCGTTTCGGCATTCAATCAATTGATTGTTAAGTCAGACTTGAGTTGAGTGTCGACACTAACGCCAAACGGTTAACAAAGCAAACAATACCTAATGTTTAACGTTATTTTGTGTGGATTAGTCCAAAGATGGCATTATATGAGACATTGTTTGGAAGATAAGTTTGAACTCCTTTAGAGTGAGTCTCCAAACAACAGCCATATTATAGTAAACGCATTGACAATACATTGCAATAGTGTTTAGGATAAGAACCGATTAAATGTCTATCAAATTATTCACTGATTTGTTTAAAATATTTGTATAAATAACTCAATTAATTAGTATTTAATTAAATTTTTATCGTTTTAATTATAAGTTGTTTGTAATTATAGTAAATATTAGACAATTTGTGCACAAATTTTGTAAAATATATTTTTAAAAAATAGTTTTTTTTCCAAATTTTTAATTCAATTAAAGGAAAAGATTTTAAATAAAATTTGAGACACAATGGGATCCAAAGACGACGAATACGACTATCTTTTTAAAGGTTAGATTAAAATTGATTTGAATTGAGTAAAAACAATGTCTTTACTGATCAGTTGTGCTGATCGGTGACTCCGGTGTCGGCAAAAGTAATTTGTTGTCGCGATTCACACGAAATGAATTCAATTTGGAGTCGAAGTCAACGATTGGAGTGGAGTTCGCGACCAGAAGTATTCAAGTGGACGGCAAAACCATCAAAGCTCAGATATGGGACACGGCTGGACAGGAACGCTACAGAGCTATCACCAGTGCATACTATAGGGGAGCCGTCGGCGCTCTTCTTGTCTACGATATTGCGAAGCACTTGACGTACGAGAATGTGGAGCGTTGGCTGAAGGAGTTGCGGGATCACGCCGACCAGAACATCGTCATCATGTTAGTCGGCAACAAATCTGACTTAAGACACTTACGCGCTGTGCCTACAGACGAAGCCCGAGCTTTTGCTGGTATGTCTTTTGCCTGCTGTCAGACAACTAATGATTGTTTGTATAGAGAAGAATAGTCTGTCGTTCATCGAGACGTCGGCGCTGGACTCGACCAACGTTGAGGCCGCCTTTCAACAAATCCTAACAGAAATCTATAGAATCGTTTCTCAAAAGCAGATCCGCAACGAAGGCGGTGACGACCCCTCGCCCTCTGCAGAGAACATAAGGCCGATAACCATTCCACCGACTGATAACTCTGACCGAAATAAGAAACCCTGTTGTCAGACATAAATGTGTTTCTAATTAATTAAGTTTATTATTAAATATGTTAATAGAAGTAACGAATAATTGATTGATAAAAGCATTCAATTGTTTAGCAATTATTTGTATCAATAATTATATCGATTTGTAACAACTCTCCTATCAATTAATTAATTTTTATAATTTTTGCTTTTAATCTTATTTTGGTTTTTGCTAAACAATAGGTAACGACAGAAGCCATCCCTCCTCTCAGTTATAAACCATTCAAATCGGAATAGTTTTTATAATCAAATTTAAAGGCTCTTAAAATTTTAATACAATTTCTTTCGTTAAACAAATATATATTAATTTTATTCTTTCAATCATTTATTTTTCAGTCAATTATTTAATTATTATTTATAAGTTATTTTGCGATTCTTCTGATGACCTAAACATCAATTTATATATAAAATGATTGATAATTCGTTTAAATTAAAATTGATTAAAGCGAGAGATGTGTCGTCGTTGCCTAGAATTGGTGTTCCCTTCACATTCTCTCTCGTGTTTGTGGGCTCAGCCTTTTCCGTCCACTCAGTCTATTGGCACAAATTGAAACTAATGTATCCAAGGGCAACTTTCTTTTTTAAAGATGTGACTTTCTCGGGAATTTCCCTAATGTTAATGAATGTTGCACATTTAAAGAAATGATTCAGGTCTAGCACTACCCTGGGTGTTCCCTACATCAACATAATATTAGAGATGGCCAATAGGGGAGTATTTGGTGACCTCCTCTGGTCCTGCAAGTTGCCATTTTTTGGATAAATTTTAGGATTTTATGGTAATGTCGCCCAAAAATCAGACATTTTTACAAAAGGCTGCCAAAGGTCGGCCATTTTGTATTGGCCATGAAATGCTAAACACGTAAATAACATAATTGATTGTAAACAAATTAGTATTTAACCTAGCACCTTAATTTAACTTTGTTGAAAAGAATTAGAGAGAAAATGGCGACTTAAGAACTTTTTGAATATTTTCAGAACACTTTATTTCTTTCTTTATCCCCAGTTTTGGTCTGAAAATCTGTCATTTATTTTCTTCCTATACCACCACCACGTTCAATTTGCACATGCCTAGATAAATCCTAGGGATTTTTGGTTGATTTCTCTTTATTTAAAGGAATTACATTTGAAATTTAAATTATAATCTATTTAAGCGAATCTAATCTTGAAGTAAACCTAATGGTAAAAGAAAATGACTTTTTATGACTTTTCCCGTCTCTTTATCCGTTCGCCACTTCATCCTATTCTTTAGACCACTGTTGCTAGAGTAGCCATTTTATTAGCCATTTTACTATCATAATTCATTCGTAAATATAACTTGTTAAAATTTTGTTCAAATAAAACATAACACAAGAACATGGGTTGAGGATTTAAAAACAAATATTCTAATGAGTGACAAATAAATTAAATGTTTAATAACCTTTCATATTCGACCTCAAACTTTGAGCAAGTAATTCTCAAACAAGTACATTTCTGTATTTTTTAATTAGAGTCTAAAAGTTTATTGAAGAAGCTGCTTGAGTCAAACAAGTAATTAAACTTGCTATTTATATTAATAAGTGGCTATTTTTGCAGTGGCAGTGGCATTTGCAGTGGCAAATGGGTTTGACTGTATTTTACAAAAATTAATTTTAATATTGTTTTGGAGCCGTCGGTAAAACTTTGCTGAAATCTGATTGGTTTGTGAAAAATTCACAGATTGTTGGGCTCGTCATTAAAGAGATTATCTATAATTTTAGCCCTTCCTGTTTTCGGCCTTATATTTACCGACTGCTTGTTTTGCAATTAACTTTAGGACCAGGACTTACCTGACAAAGTTAGTGATTGATTACTTGAATGCTATTAATTTGATGAATATCAAGGTTATATTTATTCCATTTATTCACAATTTTATCGCAAAGAACCAATGAAATAGAGTCTTGAGTACAGAGAAAGTTAGCTAGCATGATCTTAAAAATGGCTTTATAAGCCATTTCGGAGATTTAGACCTCAAACAATCGGTTGGCTTTATAGATCATTTATAAAAGCAACCTTCTCCGAAAAATGGCTTACAAAGCCATGGCCATAAAGATCACGGAAAAGGGAGTGTAAGTACACGGATACTTTTAGACATGAGACCTAACTTAAGAACTAATGTTGAAAAACTATGTTGAAGAATATGATTATTTACACTGATTTACAAAAATTTCAGCTTTAATTGTGTGTATTTATTAAAGCAAAATACCAAAAAACAAATCATTTTAACCCTTAGACCTCCCGATAAAAAAGTAGACATTAAGTACCAACACTGGAAACTTTTTCCATTCAATATTTAAAAGTCTAAAACGACAAATTATCTATTAAATTTCAAAAATTATTATGCACATACAGTACACAATAAAAGCTGAAAACGAATGACCTTGATCGAATAATAGAAATAATTCTAACTTATAAAAACAATCAAATTTTCAACAAAGGCTTTGTGTACATAACTATTTGCTCACAACTTAATGACTTGACCTCACAAATTGTATAATTAATTAATTGGGAGCCCTTTTAAAATTTTTATTTTTCAATTTTTGAGTAAAGTAGTCATATATAATAAAGGTCAAAAAATGTCAAAGGTCAAATCTTTTCCGTTTAATTTTTATTACGAAATATTAACCGATTTGGAAAAAGTTTCCAATCATTGGGGTCTAAAGGGTTAAGGAAATATTTTTGAAGAATATCAAATTTGTACACGTTCTAATTAAAGTTTGTCAACTTGCGTAAATCAGTCTAAAATATAATTTTTAGAATTCCTTTTATCAATAAATATACTGTCAGTCAAGTCTCAAATGTCTTAAAATAAAGTTTTATAGATTGAAATTGAACTGTCTCATAATTGCTAACAATATAAAATACAAAGTTCCGTTGTCTTATTGTATGGCTTCCGAGTCGACTAATAAGAGTTCAAAAATCGCTACAAATTATATAATTGAAAACATTTTAATTTTTTAACTTGATCAAAAAAAACATAAAATGTATTTAAAAATAAATACTTTGGATTAAATGCAATAAATATTAAAAAAATAAAAATGGATCAAAAATTTAAACAGAATTTCCCGAAAATTGACTCAATTTTTGAACTCAAATTTTAATCAAATGATTATTTTATAAAAATATCTGAATATATAATTTATCGAAGAGTAATATGAAAATAGAATTTCCAAATGAAATTAAAAAGTTGAATGTCAAGGGATTTGCATTCACTGAAACACTTACTGTCTATCAGTCATAGAATTCTGAAGTTAAACAAATGAAAAGCAGTCAATTACAGTCAATTACCGTTTAGGTGAATATGGGATCAACCATTTGGTCGACTGTATCGGTTCCCTGAAATGATCAAATGTTGTGCTCTGAATTAGCAAAGAAATGGGTGATGTTAACTGTTCAAGGTTTCAAAACCTTTCGCTTTTTATTAAGATTTAAAAAATGGATGTATTTGAGCGAAAAATATCTGTAAAAAAGTCACTTATTAATGATATTTTTGGCTCAAACAAATCCATAAGTTATTATTATGGGTTAAAATGGTTGAGTTCTTCCATTGGTTTGGCGGCTTTGGTCACAATTAGTTAAATCGGTTAAACTTAAGAGTAATAATGCGTTGAATGCGTTTCTATTGTACAGTTTGTTAATAGTATTGAGTACCCAATCCCTTATACTATTTAACCCAAACAATATATGATTGCATATAATTGCATAGATTTATTTGATTTGATCCAACTCATCAAACAGAATTCCAAGAAGGATAGACAAGATCGGTATCCAGTGGGAGTGCAGAGGACTTTGTCATTACTAATTTGACCCCTCTCTAATTGACAAAAGCAATAATTTGTGAACTACTTTACGTCTGACTCAATAGGTGTGCGAAAAGCCATTTGAGAAGATTTCATAATATTTTCATGAATTCGAAAGAGAAACTAAACATTTGATCGATTCATTTGAATAATCATTGGTTTTGTGGATAAAAACAGACACTTATCGATGTATTGATAGAAAATATAAATTTTATGTAATTATAAATCATATAAAATAGCAAAATCTGTAATAAATGTTGTGAACTATGAAAGGATCAAATGATAATTTGATCCGTTTGTCAATGAGTTTTAAATGTCGATCTATCGATCAATTAATATTTTGGTGACATTTCTATTGAAAAGTGATCTGAGAACGCATTCTGTCATTCAATGAAACGATATATAAAACTTGATTTATAAAACAGAATTTCCACACAAATACCCAACAATTGGTTTGAGAGAAAAGCCCAAAAGCAAGAGTACTCTAAATGTAACTATTGTTTGATTTGACCGTAAATTCGAATCAAACGGGAATCCAATCATAACTAATATCAAACATTTAACAAAACAAACAGTTCGATAAAAAAAATACAAACAGTCGTAAAAATATTCTCAATTATTGAAGGGCTTAAGTAGAGCCTGATATTTGTCGCCTGAGTTCGCATCTATTAATTAAGACAAATTTGATTTAATTGAAAAAATAAGTCATTTAGCCATACCTTTGTTGAGTTCAATCAAATACATGGATTCCTCACAAAGATTACGAACGACATCATCGGTCACTAATATGCGAATACCTGACGGTCCATATAAACAGATTCTGTTCAAAATGATTTTGCTGTTCGCGAATAAAGTAGAACTCAATTTTGTGTTCAATTCAGTGACTGTTAAGTATTCCAAATAAACGGCACGAAAAACTTCATCGGATTGGGAGCAGACATATATAGTAAGCCGGGGTCTTATGGTTCGGGCGTGCAATGCATTGAAGAGTCGAATGCCGTCCGTAAGACCACAGATTTGAATGAGATCTTCACGCGTTAGCCGTAAAATGTCTGCACCCGAGAAGTTGGAAAATGTTCGACTCAATGGACCGAAACGATTGCTTTGAAGCCATTTACTCGTCTGATCGGAGTCAGCATCGGGTGATAAGACCCTAAAAACAGTAGTAACTAATGGCGGCGTCACTGTGTCGACAGACGAATCATTTTCGGGATAATTGTTTGCAACCGATTTAGAGTTCGAAGAATCTTCAGATAAGCACTTAATTGATTCGCTATTTTTCGAAACTATACTCGTATTTGAAGTAATCGTTGAGATAGAGTTAGAGGTAGTCGTTGTGGATGGGGTGGGCGTGAAATTACTGAATGAAAACAATGAGTCTAACGGACAGTCGATGAAAACGGTGCAGTCATATGATGCCTGAAATTTTTCCTGTTCTGTTAGCGGCTTTTTACTCATCTTTTCGCGATCCGTCTTATGCTTTCTGTCGGCGCCCTTAGGCTTAAAAACTTTAACCTGACACGATGCCGCGTGAAGACAAGAAGATGGACTGTTCCCATTGTGAGGATATGTTTCTATCACTATACGAAAAGGAACGCCTTTTTCTCCGCCGTGCTTTTTCGGTGTGAATTCAGTACTGATGCAATTGACCTGAATTTTAATCAAATTGTTTAATCCTTTTAATTCCAATATTATTTTTCATACTTTGACGAAAACTCCGGTCTCTTTTGTCGGATCCCAAAAGAATTCACATTTGTTGACATCTTTTGGATCATCGAAAATGTCATGAATACCATAAGAGAGGGGAACATCAATTTCAAGAATCCTCTCCGAAGGTCTCTGTTGTTTCCATTGAGATATCAATTCTTTTTCCATATATTGAAGACGTCTTTCTTGAAAGCCAACCCTTAAAATTGTTTTAAGCATTTTCCCTCTCATTTCTGTCAAATCTCCGACTTTTTTTAGTTTTATTTCATAGGATTGTCCTAAAGTTGAAAAAGAATAATTCGAATGCTATCAATAAACAAATAGTTGAAACATACCCTGATTCAAATAAGTCATAGTCTCCTCATGCAACTTTACAGCCATACTGGTAGAGGCGCCCAATACATACTGGAATTTAGAACCGCTACTAGAGTTCAAGGGATTGGATGGAACTGCCTCATGACTGGACGGCGAGGAAGAGCTTCCAACATATTGTTGAGTGGCCAAAATCTGAGACAAAACAGAGGATGTGGTGGTCGGAGTGGGAGTGGATGACGAAGAGGGCGACGATGCCGTTGAATGTGATTGATTTGTGACACCAGGAATGGTTGTGCGCAGATCAGGAACTGATGAACTGTGCCTATGTTGACAACGGATATCATTAGCGCACTCGTCGTTACACTCGTCGTCATTGATATAATTATTTGAAACAAGAAATCGATTGTTGTGTTCATTAAGACTCGTTTCTCTTTCATTACTCAAACAGAAGCGTTTGATAGCAGTGGTGACCAACTCGTCATCTGTGCCATAGGCGAGTCGGTTCTTTTTACCATGAACAACAGCCACCGGACGGTTTGGCTCATCTGTCGTCGTGTGCAATAAAGGACTGCCGTTATTACTACGATCGGCAGCCGAGGACTCCGATTGAGTGGTGCGTGAGTTGTGATGTGGTGAATGGCCAACACTGCTGTGCTGATGGTGATGACTATGATGATGATGACTGACCGGATGATGGCCATGATGGTGGTGCTCGTGCTTTAAAGCACTTAAGTTGGGTAAAGCCATCAATGCTTCACTTCAAAGAAAGTTGAAAAACTGAAAGTGAAAATAAAATGAAGTTTGAAAGCACCTCATATTGAATGAGTTGGTCCCCAATTCCATTCCCAGTCCTGATAGACTACCATCGAAGTCTGCAGCCAAAGCATCGTCGATGTCATCCACACCCGACCAATGAACTGCTGCTGTCATGTCACCAGAATGTGGTGGAGTGTCAACAGTAGACGACTGTCCCGTCGAGTTCTATAAATATTATTCAATTGGTTTAGAAATGAGGCGATAATTAAGAGAGATATCGATAACGAATAGAATGCCATCGGTTTAGAAGTCAGTGAATCTTAAGAAAAACACATCGGTTTGAAATCAAGTTCAAGATTTATGGCCACAAAGTCTTGTTTGATGGCAAATATGAGTCGAATCACTCTATTATCATATTTTGATTCATTTTTATTTATTTTAATGACTTTCTAATGATATTTGAAAACTAAAAAATAGAGCGAATGACGCATTCATTTAAAATGAGTTGAGGTTTTCATGTCATTAAAAGTTATTGGATTTCTATTAAAACAAGACCTCAATTATTATCATTTACATTGAAATTTGTTTTTATCGAATATTTCAACTATTTATCGAAATAAGAAAAAACTTAAAATGCAAACCAAATAGAATCGATTGAAAAGAATTGGCCACAAAAATTGATTGAATTGACAAAGTTTAATGATGTGACAAATGTCTCTATAATTAACAAGACGTTAAAAGTTGGCGGCAGATCTCAATTCAGTTGAATCAATAGAATTGTGAAATTAAAGTTCGAAATCCATTTGATATTCGATGACTGAATGGACGCAAAGTTATTGACTAAAAAATTGTTTATAAAATATCGAATTTTTCGAAAGTGGAAGAGATATGAACACAAACAGAAAATTTGCCTCAAAACTAACAGAAGATTTATTTATCAAATAGGCATTTGTTGACTATTAAATTGATTACATTATTTGTCTGTTTCAAAGTCTATTCTTCGACAATAACCAACCTTTGAGAATATACTGATGAGGGACACAAGACTTCGGTCAAAAGTACACTAAACCAAAAATTGCCACAAATAACAGCACTTCCAATCAAAATGTTTCCCATTAATCATTAGTTTATTAATTTGAATCTAGTAATTAAAATTTAAATAAATACGACTAATAGAAGTTGTGTGCGATTAAAGAGAAGGTCATTATCATATAGATGTGAGAAAAGGGTAATCACTTCAGACCTGAAACACAAAAATATCAACATTTTAAATCAGTATTCAAGTCTCGCAAGAACTTAATCATCTTGCCAATATTTCAAGTGCTGCCAGACTTACCAATAAAAAAGCAAAATAAAAGGAAATATTTAGAAAGGGACGACTTTCCGAGAAATCCTGGTCATTTATGACCTAAACCTTATGAAAATGGAAATTCTAGTGTAAAATTTTACATTTTTACAAGGTTCAATCAGCATTCTTAAATATAAATTATCTAAACTAAATTATCAGGTCCTAACAGACTGTTTCTTTGTTTGAACAAATTCAAGTTAGAATATGTTCTAGTACTTTGCAAACCATTTCTGGTACCAAATAGAATGAACGCATAAAGATACATGAACCAAATAATGGTTAATAGACATTTTCAACTAGTGTCACAAACCTAGGTGAGTTACATGCAAGACTGAAATAGTGAAGAGCAATGAAAAGAGGCTCACTTGCTCAATCATTTATTTTTCTAAATTGGGGAAATCCATTATTCAGGAAAAATTCGATGAATACCTGTTCTTCAGGTTTAGGCATCTGTTGATCTGAGAACTGGCTAATGGACTAATGCTTTGAAAAATGAGATAAAACTCATATTTCATTTGAGACAAAAATAAAAATAGACATAAAATACAGTCAATTGCCTTCAAAATCAGTTATTAAGGAATAATCGTTTCTGTGAGTCCTTTAAACTAAAGCTTCAATATTTCAAATATTTATTTTGGAGTTTTCGTTGAAATCAAATAAAATTTTATTCAAAGCTAACAAATGAACCATAAAAATGTTAAAATAAATAAAGCAATTCGTTCGCAATTATATTTGGTTCAACACATCAAAAAACTAGTTAATTATTTTTTGAATGTTCTTTTCGTATTAAAAACAATTAGTTTTATAAAGTTTGCGATTTGAAACAAAGAAGAAGAAAATTTAGATCGGGATTAAAACAGCGCTGATCATTTTCAAAACAAAATTCTTTATAATTGAATTTTTTAATATTCAATTTTATTGATTTTTGTTTGAAAAACAAAATACAATGAATTAAAGAAAAAAAAATCAGAAATAATATTAAGTTGAATACAGTGTAACCTCGGTTCAAGAGAATTTGTTATTTGTTGTTGTAATTTAACATTAACATTTGAGTTTTCTTTGCGGCACTCTCTTAGATCCATTTTTAACCGAGGATAGAATTAAAAATAAAGGCCAGAATCGACAAAGTAATAACTTTGCCGCTTTTCACATTAATTTTAGATCAATTATTATGAAGGGGTAACTAATCAGGATCAATTGATCAGTAACATCTTCAAATGTCTAATATTTTTGATATTGAGTATGAAATTCAGAAATTAATCGAAATTGAAGACAGAAATGTTTAATTTGTTTAAATGAATTGATGTTTGACTAAAATGGATGTAATTTTGATAAAAGAATCAGAATTAATGGCGATTTGAATGAACTGATAAATTGAGAGTTATGTGAAAACAAAAGAGAGTATATTCTGTACTAAAAATATGAATTCGTACCGATTTGGCAAATATATGGTGAGAATTATGGTGAGAGTTATGGTGATTGTCATCGTTTGCATGCAATGGCAAAAACAAAGTGTTGGAGTCATCGGCGGCCAAATCTAACGAAAAGGATCGCCTCAACGGATGGATCGTTCGAATCATTCTGAAGATTATTACTATAATAACCACTCTTTTTAACTCTTTAATGAAGAATATTTCAAATACTAACTAATTATTAAAACGTTTTAATCAAAAGCTAATGATCTGTATTTAGTTTGTGCGGCCATCAGAGGACTCAATCAAAAATGATAGCATAAGTCAAACAATTCTTATCTAACTATCAAATGGTGGCAACCATTTAATGGCTGTTAGTCTTTGAATCTATTCTACATTAGATCATTGATTGCAACCAAAATCAACTCAACTGACTGTAACTCAATTGTCATTTAAGTCTTCAATCAATTAAGTCTTAATTAGATTAACGCTTACCTCAACTCAAATGTTGGAACAGTTGTCTGATCACCGTTTCTGACCACTTATGATGGCCTCAAACTTAAATCAAGTGTCCAAATGATAAGACAATATTTGCTGTTGTCGTGTCTGTGCGCTGTTCAGTGACTTGAATGTTGAGAGTTTGGTAAACACTGTTTACTAACTTTTGGTCACAGTTTCAGTGCATCACAATATGGTTCACAACAAATCACACCAATCAGTGGTCACACAGTTAGAGGTCTTCACTTCAAGCCATCACTTTCCACATTCATTCACTTCATTCGCTAATTAACTTATAAAACCATTTCATTATTTCAATTCAATTATCATTTCAGTTATTATTTTTTAATTTCTCAAACTTTTATGGATTAATTTATGGACTAATTAGCAAAATCAACAAGAGCAACATGATTGAATTTAAAGAGAAAACAGTGTAACTGAAAAGCACTGACTTATGGCATAATAGAGAGCAGCGACTCGTTTGGAGCCAATAGTGAAAGAGACGCGAACTTTGAAAACTGGTTCATAGAAACATATGATTGAAAAAGTGTTGCGCTCTTTACTCCTCTTTTCTACTCTTTATGCCATTAATGCCATTACAATGACTGCCAATGAATTGAAAATCACGTGAACTTTGATTAAGGATTTTGTCTTTTTGTGTGAACTAATGATGATTCCAGTTGTCAATTATGGCCTCTAATAATGACCTTTACGTGAAAATTACCAAAAATAACTCAGAAGTGTTTATTAAACACACAATGATTAGTGAGACTCAACTCAAACAGATTAAGAGTAAAGATATTAGAATACAAGTTAATGTCTCAAAACTCAAAATTAAAAACCTGTGTCCACCGAAGGCCACCATCACATCCAATATCACAAATAATTCAAGACTTGTTCTCAATTATGTTAACAACTCGAATGCCCTCAATTGTTTGACAACAGATAATAATAAACGGATGACAACCCGACCAAAGAGGAAACTTAAAGCAGATCCCATTAACGACAAGTGTAATGGCGATCAGAAAAAGGCCAAATGTGTGTCGAAGACAACGGGTCTTAACCTAAATGTGTCGGAAGCACTCCAACCACTGTTCGGCAGCCAAAGAAAGAACAAAGAGAATAGGAATAACAGTAGTCCGGAGTTGTCCCGAGTCATAGGTCTGCCTAATATGGGGAACACCTGTTATATCAATTCCATAATTCAAGGTTTGTCTCCCGCTATACTTCCTTCTGATTATCTCTTGGTTTTAGTTCTTCGGATGACTCCCGGATTTCGACAATTTGTTTGTTCGCTCAACAAAACGATAGATTTGAATAAATATGGTCTCAAATTGAAGTCATCGAACAAAGAGTTGATTTCTTCGTTACATAAGGTTTGTATCCATTTATTTATTTATTTGAATCTCTTCTAAATTTCAAACCATTTTCAATAGATTTTTGTACATTTCGGTGATAATGAAGTGAATTTCGACAAAACAAATCTTGCAGCCAATGAATCCAAGATAACAGATCTCATTGAATGCGACGACATTAAGTGAGTTATCTTTGACTCGAATTATCTCTTAGTTGTTTTGATTTGCAAGGAATCGATTCGAGTTCGGACAACAACAGGATTGCCACGAATTCCTCAATTGGCTGATCAATGAACTCAACTCTTTCGCAGAACTTCTGTTTCCAAACAAAAACAATGGAAAGAATTTGGGGAAAAGCAGTTATAACACAAGAAGAAAGAATTCTGAATTCAAACAAAGTATGACATTTCAAAATTTCCAAGGTGTTATGCTCCGGAACATTATGTGCAATGAGTGCAATAAAAGCAGTTCTACTCACGATTCCTTCGCCGACATACAAATCCCTCTCTGTGTGACGGAAGAAGTGACTGATATTTGTGAAACACAGTCATTCAGTGACATAATTCATAGGAAGGATTACCTCAAAGACGACAATATGTTCGACTGTGGCTACTGTTCGCGAAAGACCAATGCATTTGTTATCAATACAATAGAAATTCCACCGAAAGTACTGATAATCTTCATAAAGAAGCCCTTCGAATACAATCAAATCAAAACCCGAAACGTGAAACCCATGAAAAAGCTGTTCACAGTTCCTCTAAGTTTAGAGTATTCGTCTGGTAAACGGTCGATCCGCTACTCCTTGTATGGCTTTGTTATGCACACCGGTTCCGATACCGATAACGGCCACTACTATGCTGTCATCGATTCAGAACTTTTGAATAAAAAGAGAAGTTATAAAAAGAAAATGGAATGCAACTGTTCTCTCAATGTGTTGGCCAACAACGGATGGATTAAAGTTAATGACCATAAAGTCAGTAAACTTAACACTTCTCATCTCAACAGACTTCTCGACAATGACAACATCGCTTCCACTCCTTATTTGGCTTTCTATCAACGAAATGATTGATTTTTTAAAAATAAGTCAAAGTATTCCTTATAAGTTATTCTTATTCCACAACATTTACGCACATTTCTTCATATAATGAACATTTGATTTATCCCTTTATATAAAAATATTTTGATCGAAAAATTCATTTAAATTGAGATATTGATTGTGAACATCGATTCCAGCAATTATTCCAATAAAACCAAAAATATGATAAAAACATTTTAATTGTTAACATAAACTCATTATACAGTTATAAACATTTAAACTGTTATCAAAACTAAAACATAATATTTATATATTTCTCGAATTCAATATACAAACAAATATATAGCGATAGTCAAGAAATTTAAATGCGTTTGAAATGCCATTCAACGAGGTTTAGGGCTACTAGTGATCAGTCAATGACCAGTGAGGGCCATATCGTGTTTAAGGGCTCACTTATCTCTGCTGCCAATCATTTGAATATAAAGCGTTTAAAAAATCTTTAAGGGAATGACTCACTCTATAAACTCATTGAAAATATTAAAACTTGTCACAAAAATGTCTGTTTAGTTCAATGGATCCATTGTTTCAACTGTGAACTCGTCGTTACCAAAAGATAGCCCTCGACTGAAGCCATCCTAAACACAACCATTGAACGAATATAAATAAAATTAAGATTTGACTCAAAACTCACTCTCATTTCAGCCAACTTTTTATCGATAGCACCAATAGCTGTCTCCAGTTCTTTAGCAGCGAACTGTCCCATTCCAAAAGGGTCTTTGCTGCCCGTTTCACATGTGAACGGCTCACTACCAAACATGTCTTTTTCTGATCCATTTGTCGAGTGACCATTTTTTGCCACTGATTTGACCGATTCATTGGAAGAGTTGAAATCATTTGCACGAGGATTGAATTCTTCATCAATTTCATCAAAATTAAGATTTTCTAGTTTTCGGCCGACAATTGGCTTCGTTTGTGATATGTCTATGTCTAACAAATTGACGGATTGATTGCCAGTAAAACTGCGATTAAGAGCTCGCGGCAAAGCACTGGGAGGCGGTTGGAGAGCAGGCAAAGCCTGTGTTGACCCTTTTTTGTCTGAATAATCATTTGAATCTCCATTGGTTATAGACGTTGTAAACTCAGGAATCGGATAACTCTCAATATTTTGTGATGACTTATGATTAAAATTATTGTTATTTTGTTGGTTTTCATTAATTTTTGCTCTCAATTCGCTATTTTCGAGTTCCAACTCTCGAACGCGTTTTTGAAGAATCATTAGCTGTCTCTTCATTTCGAGGTCTCGTCCGGAACTCTCTAAGAACTTACGATAAGCCAAATCGAATGCCTGACCGATAGTTAATGTGATTTCTTCGGCCAACTTATCGCTTACGAAAACAAAACAAAAGTGCTTTTCAGAGTCAGACTCTTTGGCGATGAAACTGAAAAACTTTTTCTCTGACTTGTCGTCAGCGCAATACGAAATTCGGTGCAAAGGAAACTGGTGGCAGATTCGCTTGCTTTTTGGCTCTTGAATAGCCACCCCATCAATTGAAATGGTCAGCTCCACTTTAGGCGTCTTCGAACCTATTATACAAACATTTCAATCAAACTATTCACCAAATATTGATTTTAACAAAAATTATCGTTAGATATATTCCATGTGAAGAATAGTTCTAATTAATGAACTAATTATTAGATTTTAGTGTTGAAACCAATGGCTTAAAATATCAGTCAAGAAATAATTAAATGTTCCAAACAATTACCACTTGAAATATGGTTACCCCAACCACTGGTCTCACAAATTACTAATTTACTGATTAGACACCGGACACAGTTGTCAGGGTTTCAATACCAAAATATTTACATTTAAAAAAATGTGAGAAAAGACAATATTTTTTTAATAAACCAATATTTGATAGAATCCCATATGAGTTGCATTGAAGACCTTCTTTCCCGTAATTATGGCTTTTGAGGGAAATATTGAAATTCAATTACAGCTAATTATAACTATGAGGGACTGATAGAAGGGGTGAGGGAGTGTGGGGAGTGTGGGGGCTGGCAAACTATGATTTGAGAGATATAAAGAAAAGTTGTCTCAAATATCCAATAGAAGTCTGAAACTATTATAAAGTGATTCATTTGAGTCGTCAATGACTACCAATTGTTTTCAAGTTTTGGCTGACATTTAATTAAAGTTAGAATTGAGACAAATATTGAAATAAATTGAAAATGATTGGCAAACCTTCAGCTCTTTTGAGGTGTTGGTTGAACTTCAGTTTTCTGATGCCTTCCTTAACCACTTCTATACCTTTGGGTGAATCGACATCAGTGTTACCCAAAAACTACAAACAAAACAAATGACAAAATGATGGCTAAAGGCTCGGTTCAGCTCATACTTTGACCAGATATGCGACGTGTCCTCTGACCAGTGCTTCCGGTGGATGTATCCAAACATTTTTCGTTGATATCTTCCCATTATTTATATTCTTATTTCCATTTTGAGTCCATTTTAATAGAGAACTTTGTTTTATCATCTTTTGGCCAATTGTTCGCCAAATTTATAATATTTTTCATTCAAATAAAACTTCAGTAAAGTTAGAAATCAATTCATTTAAAACCAATTACAGAACATTTCTTCTTCTTATTATTATTATTACACAAATCTATTATATGACAAATGTATGAAACTATTACTCCAAACAAATAATAGTTCAAAACTCAACTCAAATCAATTGAGTCAACCAATGATGACGTAATGCTTTAAGGCGTGAATACTATCTTTACTTCTATTAGAGGTCTCTTGTCTTTGGTTGGCATTCAATTGGGACACCAATCAAACAGGTATTTGTGCCCCCAATTCACTCACAATTAAAGGTTATATCATTATATTTAAGCTTATAATCAATACTATGAATAGAGAGGAGAGCAAAGGGGAGAGAGAGAGAGAGAGAGAGAGGAGGAGAGAG
>JAQIWP010000839.1:0-19616 GCA_034695525.1 Euzetes globulus | reverse complement strand
CGATTGAAGGGGGATCTTACGTCATCGCGCCTTGTGCATTCCGTTTGTTGACAGTCAAAATTATTGAGATCGTAATAAACATTGAGTGAATGGTTCGTCACATGACTTACGCATTGTTTTCATTGCAATCACAACACAAACACTAACTTCATGTCAAACACCGATAATATCTCGACTTTTGCAGTGATTGCCGCCGCAGGAAGTGGACAACGATTTGGTGAAACACATTCTCTGCCCAAACAATACACTAATGTTTGTGGCAAACCATTGATTTATCACACAATCAACTCTTTTCTTAGGTATCTTTAATTTGGATCAAAAAACTTTCTTTGAAACGCCGTTTTAAATGTCTTAAGGATTAAATGGATCGATAAAATAATCGTTGTTTCGGACGCAGAGAATCAACAATTAATGGAACAAATAATTGCATCGATTGGTCATCAAAACAGAGTTGAAATAGTGATCGGAAGCACAACAAGACATCGATCTATTGCTAACGGAATCAACTCAATTGGCATCAATGGTTGGCCAGAACCACAAATTGTTGTCATCCACGACGGCGCCCGACCTTTTCTTGAGGAACATGTTGTCAAGCAATTGGTTTGTTCGGCCCTCAAATATGGAGTAATTCATTTAGATTTGTCCAAAGACTGGTCAAAATGTTGAACTCATTGAAGACATTGATTGTTAGGCTTCCGGTCTTATTTGCAAATTGACGTCTACTGTCCTATCAGTAAATGAAGACAAGTTTATGGACAGGGCTTTGGACAGAAGTCAATACTATGCGAGTGAAACGCCTCAAGCATTCAGATATGAGTCCATCAAAGGGGCCTACAGTCAGGTATTGCACTGATTCTTCATTTTCAGCTATTGATTGAATCATTGATTCAGTGCTCAGAACATGACTACGAATACAATACAGAATGTCTTGATTTGGTCCAGAGATACACCTCTTCTAAAGTCAAGTTAATTGATGGCAATCCGGAACACTATTTCAAAGTAAGTTTTCATTCGACAAAACATCAATATTTCTATCGATTCCTACATAATTTCAGGTGACTTTCCAGAAGGATGTGTTGGCCGCCGAAGCTATTGTCAAAAGTGTGGCTATCGATTAAATAAGAAGTCTTAAGACAGTATTTCAATAAAATGTCATTAATAGACGTTATTTATGTAATGCCTTGCTTTCAGTCAACTTCAATGACTGGACTCAATGAAGAGTCAGTCAGACATACAATCAGACAATAATTATCAGACAATTAATCAATTTTATAATTTAAGTAAAATTAAACCACATTTTATATTCAACTGAAGTCTTCTGTCAGCAGAAAAGTGGCAAATTCTAGCATGATAAAAATATTGATAAGAAGTTCTAGAATGAGAACCTAGATCAATTGGTCGCTTTTCAAAGTAACATGAAATTAGGAATAAGTGAGGTTGTTTTAGAATGTGAGTAATAGGAAGAGTGTTTAGGAATAGTCAGTAACAGGAATCTGTTGTCTGAGTGGAGTAATGAAGAAATAATTGTCAAAAAATATCTGCTCTAATGCTCTGATTCCGAGTGAATTTGTGTCCGAAAATCGTTAGATGACTAGTGTTTGTGACAGTCCTATGAAACAGAGATAAAGACCAGACTTTGCAGAGAGATGTTCGTGACTCTGACGCTCGTTAGGGGATAACACAATGAAAAACATGAGAACTACACCTGTCTTACTGTCAGCCAGTCTTGAGTTTCATCTCTCACTCCTCTGAGATAACACATAATCACTTCATCTCTATTCTAGTCGTCTATAGAAACGTTTAAAACTGAGTTTAATGACAAAATAGCAGTCGTTCTCTTAGGGCTGTCCTAATGTGACTCAACATAATGTGAATATGAGAATGTATCACATTTGACTAAATCCTTGTTCACTCCATTCACGTCTAATCCATGACTTACTTCAAACGATTCAGATTTCGATTTTATGGAGACATAAGTTGTTTACCATTTCAGTCATCGATTCTTTTTTACTAAAAACTATAACATATAACATAAATGAACAGTTTCTGAACTTGAAAACCAACCCTCTATTTGTTTTCCACTAATATCACTCTTATGTGAATTGGAAAGACAGGGGCTGACCAGACATCAAATAATCCGAACGATTCTAGAAACAGATGTGTCGGTTCCTATACAACATAAAAACTGATTGATCTACAGATTAGATCCAAGTTTGCATCGAATAAAGAATTGAAAAACTAAAGTATAAAACTTTGGTCAACCATTTATACGATTTCCCCTTTCAATCAATTCAAAAAAAGAGAATTTGACAACAAATCTTCAGAATATACCTACAATTTATACCATAATTAGCTTTCTAATTCTTTTATATAGAATTTCCTTTCTTGGTTAATTTTTCAACTTTTTAAATTGAAACCAAGAATATAAGAAAGGCAAGAGTTTAAGTAAAATTTGTTTTCAAAAACATTCAGTTAAAATAATTGTGAAGTAAAAAACGCCGTTTTTGTGATGAATAAAGTATGGCAGTGTTACATGTATAAATTGATCCAGTTAGTATGGATTGAATGCAAGTGAATAGTCTTGCAATAAATCTGTGTCTATAAATCAAAGCTAACGGTTAAAATTGTAATAAATATAAATCTTTTTGTGCACTGAAGAAAAGGATTGGAATCTTTCTGGTGGTGGAGGCAATGGTGGAGGCAATGGTGAAGGCAATCCATTTTGTGTATGTGTCAAACAATAACACAATTGGCAACTTTCTTGACTGTCATTCCATAAGCAATCATTCAATTCAAATGCAATTCCTTTGATTTCTTTTCTCACTTTCTATTCTATTACTTGAATTACTTTTCATTCATTTCTTACTCTCTATTGTAAAGTAATTTTTACGGACTTTCTTCACATCAAAGCATAAGAATCACAGTATTTATTGCATCAAAAGAAAGAGGAAAACTGTGTTTTTGGAAACGACTCATAACTGATTTTGACTCAATTTTATTTTTATATTCTTTTATATCAGAGTAATAGTAAACTGTTTCTCAAATGTTGACGCTTTTATACCATTCAAAACATCAGCGAATAAATCAAATAAATTGATTGTTGGCCTCAAATATGAAAATTGGCGTTAAATTCTGAGCTCATTCTTTGCGCCCAAAGCCTTATTATAACTGTTTGTAAGTTTCATTTCTCCGAAAAAACAACATTTCTTCTCATTTTGAGCGACGGTTTTGAACGAAAGCTAATAATCTTTAAAGACTTAATGTTAGACTTTTCGGTAATAATCTTAATGAACAGATAGTTTTGGGAAGACTTTGATCCGTTTGCGTTGAAATAAAATATTACTGCGATTTTGGATTACCAGTTAAACTAATGTTATGTTATTTTGCTTAATATGTCTTCAATTATTGAGAAGACTCTTAAGATATAGCTTTTGAAAGCAGTGAATATGTTGAACAAAACTGTTACTTAAACACATCTATTTGTTTAATGGTTAGGCCATCACAACCCAACTTTTTCTAGCAATCTCCTTTGGAAACTCCGGTTCATTGGATTAGTTAATAAAAACTAGCTAGACTTATATTGATCAAAAGTACTCCAATTAATAATTATCAACATTTCCAAGATACAATTTGATAGTTTAATAAAAATAAACTTTTGGGGAAGGCTATAGAACGGCGATAACACCCATTTCTTTAACTTACCGGAAACATTTTTATAAAAGGTTGAATTTTGCAGTTTTTTCAATATCGACAACTTGGGAAAAGTAGGGCTAAAAGTGAATGGAGCTTTGATAAAGTTATATGCTCTGAAACTTCGTTATTGTTGTAAATGAAACTTTGATTAAAATGCTTTGGCTTTGGAGACACTTAATGATTATTGTGGACATCATTGGTATCAGCCAATGGTGTCTCAACACATTGATATTGTCGTCGATTTGGGAAGAATTCAGTAATAATTCTTAATTTAAAAGCAAAATCACTGCAACACTAATATTAGAGCAAAACACGAGAAACACATTTGAATTTATTTATCTTGATAAGTATGAGTCGACAATTATTTATATTTAAAATCTCATTAGAGAAATGCTTCTTACAATAAATTATACGGAAAAGAGATAACAAGTTTGATCATGGATAATGAGACTTTTTATTATTAAACCTATCATAAGTTTCAGCAAATTATCATCAAGCAAGTCTCCGAATCAGTGCAAGTTCTCAAAGTCAATTTTAAGATATTTGGACCAGACATACATAATTTCACCTTTGACTTTACCTACATTACACATTTCTATTCATACTTTAATTGACAAGGTCCGTGACCCTAGGAGGAATATAAGGAGGGGATAGTGACTAATTTTTCAGGCCAAAACCTAGAAGGATATATTTAAAAAACGCCCAATTCCGTCATTTTGTTTTCAATTAAGCTTATTTCTTAAATAAGGTTATTTTAAGCATAAAATAGTTTAAATGCGCCACAATTAAGGTAATTTATCAAGTTTTAAGTCTAAAATTGCTTATTTAAAGTAAAAGACAAAATGGCTTATATTTGGGTCGCCATCACTAAAAATGGCAATTTTGAGGGGAGAGTCACTTTCTCTATGTTTTTATGGTACAAATTTTTCAAACCTAGGAGGATAAATCACCAAATCTCGGATCTAGGGGGATATTTCAGAAATTCCCCTTGTGCAACCCTTGTAACAACTTAAAATCAAAGAAATAAAATTCAGCATAATTAATACCATTCTATAGAATTGACCTGTACTTAACTTTAATCTTGATATCTAAAGTCCATTGAAAGGAAAGCAGATAGATTTGGTAGAAAATTATTTGAATTTGTAAATCTGAAGACTTATTCCTGTGTCAGGTATTGGATTGAGAATTAATTGTCAAGTCAAATTAATTGATTGTTTGGAGGCAGTGGTGTCGGCAGTGGTATCGGCGCTGCTATCCTTTTTGGTGAGGAGTGGGAGAAATATTGTTTTAGTTCATTAATACCGCTTTACTATTATTTTTTGTCATCCGTTGCAGATTAGGTGAGATTACATGGCGTGAGATCACAATAATAGACCAAACTCACAGCCAGGCTGAACCCAGACCGTATAGAGAGTGAACACAAAAGTCACTCAGAATAATAAGATTAATGCTATCTCTTGATGTATAGGGAACATAGCGATAGGGATGAGGGGAGAGTTAGACCTAAATTTTGTTCTCTAAAGCAAGAAAATGCTTTTTGTTCGATAAAAGCACTCAAAAGACTGACAAACAATGAGTTAGTATTTCAACTAAAGAGTGGGTCATCTCATGCTTTTTGTTAGGCATCCCTCACAAACACAGACAGCGAACGCCTGGCATTACCAGACTTTTGATAGTATTTATAATGCATTTGCAAAAAATACAATCCTTAGGGAATGACACTTAATAGTAATGGCAGATGAGATGATCTGCTATTTTGAGCCTTCATTTCTCTTGAAAAATGTAGGGAACACTCAAATGATGCACTCATAAGAGTTAAGGTTAGACTCGGGTTCAGAGGTCTCTAAAGTATTAATAATAATGTGTTTTATGGAATTCGACTTTAGGAATGACTAGTGAAGTGATTCCCCATCTCCTTGTGCTCGGGTTAGTGCACACAACACTTTATGGGCTTATTTTCAAATAAACTTTGCTTTTGAAGAAAAAATAGATATTCGGTTTCGAATCGGAGCTAATGTTCTGCCATTTCCTTTATAGTCAGAACCAACGGTTTCTTATTTATTAGATTTGCTCACTTATTATATCCCAGTATATGATAAACATATAGAGTGTAAGTGATTTGTGCTCGGAATGTATCGAAAACTAAAGAATTTGTGATATTTTTTCGTTCAATTCTTTGCCAATTCCTGTTTGCCTCCAATTCTATTGCTTTTCCCTTCTATTCGGGTAATAAGAGTTCATTCGATTATAAGGTGTTATTCGCTCAGCTCTTACTTCAACTCAAATTATGACTGCAATCAAACCAAATACAATGATTTGGATGACAACTGTATTGCACTTTCTGTGCTGTTGGCCCTCAAGTGCTTGAATCACAAAAATAATACGATTTCTGATGCACTTCAACCGAACGCTATACGAGCTTTTGATCGGAATAACTGCAACCGCCTCAACACTATTTACAAATGTTAAACTTATATTACCTTCCTAGAATAAATCCAAAATTCAAACATTTTTAGTTTAAACAACTTTACAAACTATCTCAATTGTTTCTTGTGCAGATTAGTATAATGTTGAATTAATTAATTTCTTAAGTTTATTTTTGCCAATTTTCGAGAATTTACATCTTCTAAAATGTATTGTGGTACATTTATTTTGAACATTATTTTGAACTAGCTACTTTACTACATTCATAATGAATCAGAGCTAACAAAGTTTTCATTTGAAAGCGCATTAGTGCACAAATAAAACTCCAAATATTGACATTCAAACATCTTATGTCCATTTAAATGAATATGAGTTCTAATAAAATCGCCTGTAATTTAGCGAAATTTTCCATTTTTGAAAAGTGCCAGTAGGTTTGAATGAAAGGTCTTTAGTTTTAAGTTTATTTAGCTAATTGCAATAAATTAGTCAAGATATTTTGAGCCCTCTGTGAAAATATTGTAAGGACTGATTAATAATGATTATTAGGGTGAGTGTCACTGAGTGCCACTTTTGACAAGCTTTGAATATTTCATATAATGAACAAGAATGTTAATTACTAAAATTCATCATTATCATAATCAATCTTAAATAATCAAAGCAGTGAAAAGTGATGTCTAATACGAAGATGTATTTTTATAATAAAATAGGCCACCCGTTGACCATCTCTGGTCTTATGAGTGAAGTGGAGTCTAGAAGTATACAGACTCTGAATAATATGAATGACTTGAATGTAAAATAGGAAATCTTAATGACAGTGACTGATTACAGACCATGACATTCTTGCATTATTTTCTAAACTGTATTAGCTTTTTGACAAATGAATTCTTTCTTAATATATTAGATGCCATTCAATTGCATTTGGAAGAAGTGAACCAAAAATATATTCAATATATTCTCTTCAAGCATATTTTAAAGGTGCTCCCTTAAACTATAGCAAAAAAACTACAGCAAAACTAAAGCAAAACTACAGAAAAGAACCTTGCCGAGTAAGCAAAAGATTCTGGCAATCACTTGTGATCAACTTGCACAAAGCACATCTCGATTCATCCATTGAAATGATAATTGTTAGAATGGCCTACCTAATTCAAAAGATAAAAAGCATCAAGTGATGTGAGAAATCGAAAAAATTTCCCAACTTTTTGAAATATTTAATTTGTTCACAAAATGAAAATTTGGGGACAAATTTTTAACGTTTTTTATATTATCTTAAATGAGTCACATTAAAGGTTAAAAGTATTAAAATACAACGTATCTTAATTAAAATTATTTTAAAATTTCAACCCAGACCATTTTTTTTGTATTTTTCAAAAATTTTGCCATTTTTACCATGATAATTTAATTTTTAAAATATTTTCAATGAATACTGCGTTGAGTTTGAGAAGTAGTAAATTGTAGAATTTAATTCAACACATTAAAGGTATTTTGTTTAGAAACATATTTTGTTGAGTTTATCTTTTAAGGTTTGTTTTATGGACCTCTAAAATTTTGAACTTCGGCGCGCGCGCCTTCTTGGTACGGGGTAGGTCATTTAACAACCATAATTTAATATCATTTCAATTGAAGAATCGAGATGTGCTTTGCCTGGGAAGGTTCTTCAAGATTTGATTATTAACTTTTAATTTTATGTAACTTTAAATATTTTTATAAGGGTTAAAACAAAAATTGCTAGACTTTATTATTTTTAAATCAATTACCGTTAGAAGGAAAAATTATTCAAGCAATTTATAAACAAACTAAAAATAATTTTATATTTTAAGATTGAAAACTGCTGTAGTTTTTTTTGCTGTAGTTTAAGGATGCACCTATTTGAAAAAAATTTCATTGAAAGGAATACTTTTGTTGAATACTTTTACTTTCCATAACAATCAATAAATATTTCGAAATATAGATCTTTGAATCAATTGGTCACTAAAAGCATCACAAGAAAACAAAACTAGAAAGTTCAGTATAGAATTAGATTATATTTTTCACCTTGTTGAATTGTTGACAACTAGTTCAAAATAGTTTAAGTTAGCCAATTGCACTCAGGCAACAATAAGATTTCCCATTGAAATTAATCAAACGTTTATTCCTAATAAAAAAAGATAACTATAATTTGTAATCTTGGTGCTCTCTTTGATGTTGTAGCTGTTGTTTATGCGAAAATAAAAACATAATATTTTCTGTTGAATTATGGATTAGTTCATTGCGATTGTGGTGGACTTCCTCTCCGATGAGTGCTCACAAATGTTCATTTTTAGTGCCATACAATGGATGGCCATATTTTGAAGTCCTTTGTTTCCATCATTTAGTTTAAATGTCTGTTAAAAGCTGTGACATAAAGCTGTGACATTTCCTGCGTCTCTCGGGTTCTGTAGTTGTTGTGCACTTCCCTCCTATTCTCATATGGAATAACAACTAATATTTAATGCAAACATACTTTCGAATCAGTCTTTTCTGAATCTTAAACTTATCGCAAAATTCTAAAAAATATATTTACAAATTATGTTTAACAAAAATATGAAGATATGAACTGGCTAAATTTTAGCTTTTACGGGAGAAAAGCGAGTTTTCCCGTTTCTAGAGATGTATAAGAGTCCACTTTTGTCATCCCTGCTTTTATATCTCTTGTTATCACATAATTGTTACTTTGAAATTGATAAACAAAAAAGTGATTGTCAGGGTCAGCCAAAACTAAATTTGAACTCTAAAATTAATCTATTTTATGGCTAGTTCAAGGTGTACTTGATAAACAGGAATATTCATTCAGAAAACACATTACTTTTTTGTTTAGTTTTGTTTTCATCAAATAGTTAACTAATAAATGAACTTCATTTCACTCTATTTAATTTAATTTCAAAGTATATAAACACTATTTTGAACTAGCACATTCTATTCATAAAATACATGTATGCTAAACTCTATGCTCATTTGTTTGCTCCGTTTTGCTGACTCTGGCGATTGGACTTTATATCAGTCAACAAAATAACAATATATTTACTTACACAAATTAAAAATAAATATAATGAGTAGACTAAACTCTATTAATACAATTTAAAATGTTGATTCATATTGAGCTAGCCTTGTTGCAAAATTGAAATGCTAACTATTAAATTTTATATAATTGTTATTTATTTCTCAATTGAAAATATTATTTTATTTTCACTAATAAATTGATGTCAATGAGGGATCAGCAAGATGCTTGACTTCAGTTGAAGCTAAACTTGAAATTATGTGTGCCTGGATTCTAAGTGTGCATAAAAGCCAAGCATACAATATGGGAGTCAGTTCAGGAGAATAACTTCTTATCTATTTTAATCTGTTATCACATTCACTGACCTTATCTTAATCTTTGAACGTAAGTTATGCCTAATTTTGATGGTTACACCCCGTTTGGCCGAATCCCAGTTAGCAGAATGCCACTTAGCCGAATCCCATTTAACCGAATCCCATTTGACCGATAAACAATATATAAAGTAATGCAGAAGCGAATTCAGTATAATTTTATGTAATATAAAATTATAACTATTACAAATAAAAACAAATTTTCAAGATAATTTAAATATTTATTCAAATGAAAGAAATATAATATTTTGGTGAATTCTCGATGAATTCAAAAAGAGTTACTAATCCATTTTGGAGTAATTCTAATTTTTCGACCTTTGGGTACATTGAAATATTATTCGGTCAAATGGGATAAATTGTTTCGGCCAAATGGGATATGTATTTTTTTCGGCTAAGCGGTACATAAATTTTCGGTCAAATGGGATTCGGCTAAAAGGGGTGACACGAATTTCTAAGGATGGCAGCCGGAAGCGGCCATTTTGGTTTATTTATTTCTGTCTTAGTTTAATTAAATTAAGCTTAACTCAGTTTAAATCGTTAAAATGGACGAAAAATGGTGGCCCAGATTGGAACAGCCGCAATTTTTGAGGGTTTCAGAAAATTGTTGCAAAAGTCTAACAAATGTTTGCTATTCATCATTTTATTGATGAATAAGAATATGAGATGTTGTTTGTTATTAAATATAATATTTGCATTGATTGACAACAATTTTTGAATTCAAACGACAGTACAGTTTGTGATTCAATAGAATGAGTAAAATATTTGAATAAATTTTGTTGAATTCAACTGCTTTGCAGAACAATGTGAGGCACTCTTCCAATGAATTTTTTGTGTTCAGACAAACCCAATAATTTTGATCCAAACTTATTTCGACTTCAAGTCGAGTGAACACAATTAGAGCGATAAAATCTTTATCCTACTTTGAGACACAAAACAATATCTCGAATAAATGGATAAAATAAAAGTGACAAGCTACTGTACGAATTAGTCGTTATCGGTCTACTTTGGCCATTCCTAACCATAACATTCCAGGTTTATGTCTGAAGGTTTTGTTTGCTATTTTCCCGATAGAATACAACGAATAATAACTTAGAGTATAGTAAAGGTTTTTATGGCTATTTACTTATTCAATGTTTGATTGCGTTGAATGAAAGCAAAAATTTCCATCTTTTTAGATGAAATACAACTATTCAATAGAGTTGATGTGAAGATGATCTAGAACATTAGAATGTGTTCAAAGTTGGAACACCAATCAAATTGAATTTACTATGAATTGTTTATTCTTTAAACTGACAGCATCATCATTGGTTCTAGTTCAGAAAATATTTGACATCCTTTCAAAATAAATCAAAATTCAAGTTTACTTTTTTTCAGGGATGCACGAAGTCCTATTACCCTGGGGAATATGGTGAAATAGTGAGTTATTTTTCAGGCCAAAACCTAGTGGGATATATTTTTAAAAAACCCATTGTGCATCCTTGCTATTTTGGTCAAATTTTTGGAAGAAAGAAATTATCGAGTTGAGATTTTTATTGTTATGTTGGTTCAATTTTATAATTAAAAAAAATTTTGTTTTATAAAAAGAAATAAATTTACGTAAAAAAGTTAATTACTATTAAATGACTTCATTATTCAAACAATAATTTTAAACAGAACTTTATTTTTATATTAATATATACTTAATGTGCAAGAACAATTCGAAGAAACTTTAGGTTAAAACAATAAAATATAAAATGACAAGTTTATATGAATAAGACATGATAAATTGATTTACAACTAACGGTCATTCGGTTATCAACAAAAAATAATCGACAATATGAATGAAAAGTTATCAAGGAAACCAAAAACTGATGATAGATTTCATTTCGAGCCTCTTTTTCTCAAATCAATTTTCTTTTAGCAATAATTTATTCAGATTATATATATATATATATATATATATATATGAAAGAATGTATGCCAGTTTAAATTGAACAAATCCCATGTTGTAGGCAATAAATTCTATTTCTTTGCTATTTTATGCATTTCCTCAGAACTCTATTAACTTGGAATCAATTATTTTTATTTTAATAAATTTATGTAAAAATGACGAAAATTGAATTTATATCTGATTCCGCAAAGACCCAAATAATCAGCAAAAATTCATGAATAATTTATAAATAATCAAGCTACTAGAACGACCAAATCTACCTAAAATATATTTAAATCTAATTTTTTTTAACATTTATTTATTTATTTTATTTTGACAAAGTTTAATCGAAGGACCTTGATGATTAAAACTTGAGGTCCAGTATTCTAAAATTGAAATGAATTGAAATTGAGTTTATCTTTTCGTTTTTATTGTTAAATAATAATCTGGAATGTTTATAAATTGACTTCATATCGATTTCCATCATTGAAATAATGTGTATTCTTGCGATTAGTTTGGTTTGAATTTGAAATGAAGTGCACTCAGAAAAAAGAATCCCTGGATTAGAGACTTTGAAAATAATTTATAATTGTTTATTGAAAATCGATTTGAAAACAAATTGTCAGAAAATAATATTTCGAGTGACTGAACATCGTTTGGATCCATAAATCAGAGTCTAAACTATTAAACATAATTAAAGAGAGCATCACTTTCACTGAAATATCAGAGAAATCGATCTCCGATTTGGAGCCAACTTTTGTTTTTCGAGTCTTTAATCAATTATTCAATTATTTCGAATGAAATTTCAGACACAAAACTAACAATTAATTCCTAATCAAATACATCTCTAAACTAACGTTTAACCATAAAATTGTAATTATTCGACCAGAAATGTTCAGTTGTTAGCTGAGGAGGAATAGGAAGAGAGTGAGTGCTATCCACACTTACCCATATCAATGGGACGCATGACTCGTGAGAGAGATGTTGCCCATCAATTGCCTTCTCATCCATTCATAAGATTAGACGCTTTAGTGCCAAATGTGTCACAACTTTAGTCTTCAAAATAAGTGAAAATCTGAATTACTTTCGCTCTGAATAAGTATTTTTACTTAATATGAATTATTTCATTTGATTGTCTCATATTATTATCAAAAGAGTCGTTCAAACGCTTTTAAATGAAAGTTATTGTTTTCACATTTGAGTGAAAACTAATAACATTTTGAAATAAAATGCTCTGATTTTGTTTATAAATTTTGTTAAATTATTGTTTCCAAGTTGAATCATAACTATTGACTAATTAAATTAATAACAGTTATATAACCAATTCATTCATCAAATGGTGACTGAGTAGAAATAGTTAACTTTGGTAGAGCTTTAATATTTGACTCAACATAAATGTCAAACCTTTTAGATTGAGATACTTTGGGGAAACTCGACTCCAAAGCTATTCTGAATTCCGATAACTGTTTGAATAATAAATAATAAATGAATCCAGAAATTCAATCGATGGCACCGACTGTCTTAAGTGATTTTGAAAAGAATATGACCGAGAATTTGACAAAAAATGTGACAGTAGGTGATACCAGGGACGAACATTTGGCGATCTTCGAGATCGCAACTTTGGGCCTACTCTTCCTTTTGATACTATTCGGTAATTCGTGTGTTTTGTTGGCACTATTGATGAGAAAACTTAAGATGAATCGAATGTATTATTTTTTATTACATTTGATTATCGCTGACTATTTGGTCGCCTTTTTCAATGTATTGCCTCAACTGATATGGGATATCACTTACCGTTTCTATGGTGGAAATCTATTGTGTAAAGTTATTAAATATTTACAGATTTTGGGACCATATCTGTCGTCATATGTATTGGTTATGACATCAATAGACAGATATCAGGCAATTTGTTACCCGCTTTCCAACTGCCAGTGGACGCCCACCAGAAGCCAACTGATGATAGCCTTCGCGTGGATTATAGCGCTATTGTGTTGTGTTCCACAGGTATTCATATTTTCGTATCAACTGGTTCCTGGCACTGACATATACGACTGTTGGGGTACTTTTCCACTACAACCGTATGGGGAGCGCATATATGTTACCTGGTACGCCATCAGCTTCTTCTTCATACCTTTCCTTCTATTGACCGCAACTCATGTCTGCATTTGTCGCGAGATTTGGCGAAATGTTCACCAAAAGAGAAAAAGTTTCAAAAGAGAACAGAATAAGATTTATCAGCAAAACGATTGCGACTCCGACCGTTTATCGACCTGTTCTTCAAATAATGGATCGATCAGTCGTTCAACAAATCTATTGGTAACAGTTGGCAGATCTTATCGCTTTAAAGGTCGGGGAAGGGTTGAAGTATCTGTTGAAAGGCCAAACTCTGGCGGTACTTACAATCCAAGAAGTCATTCGTTGACGGGTTTGACCAGAGCTAAGATAAAAACTGTTAAAATAACAGTCGTTGTGATCCTTTGTTATATAATCTGTTCGTCGCCTTTTATTTGTGTCCAGTTATGGGCTTATTGGGCACCGGATGCTCAGTCCTCTACTTTCTGGAATAGTATGTATTAATCGATAATTTTCTTATTTATTACTAATTTTTATTCAATGATTAATGTGTTTAGAAATTATAGTCTGAGAAAGAAATGAGAGAAAACTTTTTGTAACTGTTTTTCCTAAAGCTTTAGGTATTGAAAGAAAAGCATTCATTCGTTTCTCTCACTCTCTCTGTGGATGTCTTCAGTGAATCATTTGATGTCACATATCATTAATCATTAGAGTTGTGTATTGCAAAACAATTGTCTCTTCAAATACTCGCATTCAAATCCATTGTTTTGCTCTCCTTTTTCTCACTTTTAACAGAAAATATTTTCCATTTCATTCAAACATTCGCTTCAATTACTTTCAAATGCTTTCAGTTTGAGTTCCTCTCCCGACGTACACAAATTTCAATCAGCCCTCTCCTCCCTCTCCTCATTTCCATCTCAATAGATTAGAATTTTAATCTAAAGAATTACTCCGAAAATCATACTTGCATCTTTATTGCATACAAGGATTCATTTTTACTTAAAACCTTCTAGAACCTCTTTTGAGTCAAATTTTCACATTTTTTTTTACTTTTATTTATTTTCAAGTCTGACCAAAACTAGATAATCAAAATAATAATAATAATAATGAAATAAAATATTTTAATAACCCATCAAATTTTCAACTATTGTGCATTTTTGCACCAAAACTACAAACAAATATAAATTCGAAACTGTGTCATACTATCAAAAGGTATGCCAAAACCGACCCGAAAACCAATTATGGAGTCCAATATTACCAATATTTGGACAAAAAATAATGTCCTAGTTGTTATTAGACAAATAAGTTTTGGTAGATTTTTAAAATTCTATGAAAATAGAAGTAAAAACATGGTTGAATGATTTGTACAAGCTTTGACTGACAACCTTAGACATACATTCAAATTGATAGTGGACCAGGGTCCATACCCATAAATTTTCAATCAATATCCATAACTTATTTACTCCTGATTAACCTATTAAAAAATATTTTCAATACATTTAATATTTTTTAAGTTATTCAAAATTTTAACCATTGCCTTAACTTAAAGTACGCGAAATATGTTGTCAACATTATTTCGATGTTGCTTTCGCATACATTTCTTATAAATATTTTCTTTTCAATTGAGATTCTTAGTTCAACTGATCCTAAACCACAGAAATTCCACTTTATTTAAACAGAATTTTACAATTAGTGTTGCAATTTATTTAGGACTAAATCAAATCTGATTACCTAAAATATTTTTACAGCACTTCAAACATTGATGAATTTCCCATTGTTATATATTTAGGACCCTTTTTAACATTACATTCTATGGAAATGACAGCTAAGGGAATCATTAGACGAGTGGAAGCTAAAGCCACCTCCCTTAAAAAGTTCTCTAATCATTCCCTTAGCTGTATAAATCTCTAATAGATCAGGCTCTGGGATATCTTCTATCTGTTACACAGAGATTAATGTACATAGACTGTAATGTGAAAAGGTGTCCCAGCCTGAATTTATTCAGAATATATATAGTTACAATTAATAATATCTATTGTGTCATCTCGGGTTTACCCTGTGGCTAGGACCTTTGAGAAAATCTCAAAATTTCGTAGATCACGTGAATTGGTAAAAATAATTTATATTATGCTAAATTTCTTATAAATAGATTTTCATGATGCTTTTTACCTCATATGAATATTCAAGTTTCCCCAGCGAACAAACTTTTTGATTCTTCTAATAAGAAAATATTTGAAATTCTGTGAAAAATAGTGGGCGTTGAAAGTCTGATCTTGAATAAGATTCCTAAATATCCAAATTCCTTAAACTCTTCTTAAATTATTCATTTAGTTAAGAAAAGAAAAGTATATTGAATCAATTCAAATTTCATAAATTCATCTTTTTTATTTTATAAAAACCATTCAAACATTTTCTAGATTGGGAACTTTTGTCCTCTTTTTTTTACTTCTTTTAAATAACCACTTTTGTCCTCCTTCAATTATTTCATAAATATGCTTTAATTAAAAAAAAGCTCACAAATTGATAAACATGGCTAGATAAATTCAGAGATAAGAGAATTGAATTTAAATGAATAAAAACTATTTTATTTTTTATGAATGAAAAAGATCAAAATTTAAGTGCTTTTTGAAAAGATATGCTATAATTTTATTAAATCTTTTTATTCCATCAAAGAATTACTTGAAAAGAATAAATGCATTAATTGAATGATAGACAGACATAGAGATTAGAGCTGTTTGTTGGATCGATTTTTGTCTATCCGATTCAAACTTTTCAATGCTCCGATCCGATCCGAATCCGACCCGACTGTCACCTCTAATTTAGACAGATATAGAGACTGACACTGAACAGAAACCAATTTTGAAATCTATTTCCAATACATATATTTAAGTTAAGATATAAAACATTTGTAAACCATTCAAAACCGAAAATCTTTGAAAATTCAAGAGTTTGAACAGTTTTTCAATCATTTTTGAATTAGAAAAAGATTTACTTTTTAAAGTCATATCAGCAGAAAAATTGACTCAATGATAAAATTCGGTTTACCTGTTTATATTAAAGTTAGTTGTTTCTTCTCAATATTACACAAGGTTAGGCTAGTAGTTTATACATAAACTTTACTTAGCAACGCAAGCCATTTTTAATTGGAAAGAAAGTTGGTCAACTTTCATTTCAGGCTTTACTACAAATTGCCCTAATTCAATTTTAAATTCTATTATTTTTTATTCATATATTTTTTTGCCAAAATGACCATAAAACAGCCTCCATAATAAAAAAAAAGTTGTCATTTTGTTGTATAATTTTCAAATAATATGGGTCTAAATCAGGCTAAGTTCAAAATCCCCATTTTGCTTTTGCATCATCTCAGAGATGATTTGCACCATTAATAAAAGTGCTCACTTTTTTAGTATTGAATTCTTTTGGGAATTTATTGCCAAATGTTTTGCCAATCATTGAAATAGAATTGATTGCAACGAAACAAACAATTGTTTGGTCCGTTACTCAAAGAAAAAGCAATTAATTTCATTCATTTGCACGACTGATGTGTTTCCTAACAACAAAATCAAATGGATTATCATTCGAGGCAAATAGCCTGTTGAAATATAAGCTTATATAAGCAAATAAGCTCAGCTTGATAAATTATTCACTGATCTATAAGAGCAAAGAAATCTAATTTTGAAGTCATTAATATAACTTAAGCCAAATTTAATTCCAGCAGCTTTTACAGAAAATCGACAAGATACATACAAGGTTTGACCCCTCAAACTCGAAAACTTCACTACACAGACCCAAGACTTGATATTGGATTTCTCCCATAGACAGCATTGCCATTCTGCCATAGACTTAGCATTGCCATTCTGCCATAGACTTAGCATTGCCATTTTGCCATAGACTTAGCATTGCCATTCTGCCATAGACTTAGCATTGCCATTCTGCCATAGACTTAGCATTGCCATTCTGCCATAGACTTAGCATTGCCATTTTGCCATAGACTTAACACGAGATTTCTCCCTAAGGACTTGACATAGAGCCGGGGTGAGCGGGGTAGAAAGACAAAACTATATAATACATTACTTCGTCTATGTAGTAAAAAAATATATAAACATCGATTACAAAGAGAACTTTAATTAAACTTCAATTGAGCTTGCATCAATAATCACTTTTTTCAATTTATCAATAAATGGCCTCGGCAATTCAGCTTTCAAAATGATTAAATTAGTTTTCAAAAGAGATTCTAATCTGAGTTCTCATCCTTTTAATTAAAGGCATTAACGAAAAGGAAATCAACGAAAACAGCAGAAAATAACAACAATTGAGTTGTGAGCCAACAGTGCTCTACAATTGAATGGCACTCAATTCAATTGAATCAACTATTTATGTAAAAGTTATCTATTATTTGTAAATATATTACAATTAATCCATTACAACGATTACTACTAAATCAAAATACAATACAAATGTTTGTTCTTTGCTTAAGAGTTTCGATAAGAGTTTTCGAAATCCAGTTTATTATTAAATACTTTTCTAAAAATAGATCATTCAGGCTAAATCTAATTTCAGTCTAAAAATTATGTTGACCAGCAAAAATATATCAGTAAATGTGAATGGTAATTAGCGGCATGCCATTATAAAATGAAAGTATATATTATAGATATTTAAACTTAATTGAACAATATAAATGGCTACAACTAATTATTTTTAAAAGATTATGCTGTGCAGAGCACAAGTAGGCAAATATATTTTCAAAAATAATTGTATATTCTAAGTTGATTGTTTTATCATTTGAGTTACATATTTCTGGGGTCACAATCTACAGTCAATAAAATCTTTTGCCTCCAGTAACTTTATGGTCCCCAAAATCCGTTCGGATCACATTTTTGAGTCTTTTTCAAAATTGAATTGCACGGGTAGGCGCATGCTTTCAACAATGATTTAAGAACTGATTTGTAGATCAATTACCACTTAATTGAATACCAATTAGTATTTTTGCAGTGTCTCTATTTTAAGAAATAGACAATCATTAATAAGAAGCGTTTTTAAATTTATCCCAAGCTTTGTTAATTTAAAAAATATGAAAATTAGCAAAACTTCAAAGTAAGGCTCAACCCGGCCCTTACGGAACTTGTTCAAAGTTTTTATATTATTTTAACAATTATATCTATAGAAATGACTTCAAAGGAAAAAATCAGACCTAAATGCCGATTTTCACGTTTAAAATTTGCAAAATGTCCAAAAAGTATAGTCGGAGCTGATATAGAGAACCCTAGACTTACAAACGAGTAAAGAGTGGAATGGTCTTCAATATTAACCCAATAATTCGGTATTTCTATATCATAGATAATGTGCTTATAATATAAAATAACTATTTTTAAAAATATAAGTGCATAAGTTTACTCTACACAGCATAAACATTTAAAATTAAATAGTTGTAGCCCTTTAGCTAGGATATAATTGTTTGCTAGCTGTAGAGTTCTTCTTCAGATATTAATTTCAGTGAAATTATTAGACTAGAAGTAGAAATTTATTTTGACATTTCGAAATTTCCAATTTTAAATAGGTAAAAATCTGAACGGCAAGACTTGACAATAAAGTCACAAATATTATGTCAAAACATTTGTAATATTTTGGAATTTACGTAAATTTAAGATTATATGACCGAGCATATTCCTTAAAATAAATTTATAATTCATTCGATTGATCCGAGACTATTTTGCAATATGATAACTCAAATTTAAACTTGTTGCAATCTTGCTTATTTGCAGGGATGTGCAAGGGGGATTTCCTGACATATCTCCCTTAGATTTGAAAATTGAGGGATACCCTATCAAACTTGGAAAAAGAAAAGTGGCAGCCATAAAATCGGCCATTTTGTTCCGTATTTTAAGAAATGTAGCCATTCAACTTTAAAAATATCTAAATTGTGGCTTGATTAAGCTAATTAATCATTTAAATTACCAAAAATAATGGTATTTAAGAACAAATTGGCGGTTTTTTGTGCGCAATTTTGTAAATTGCCCTCTTTATACACTTAAACCTCCAATATGTGAACACCTCTCATATGTGAAAACCTCTAATATATGAACGGAAACTCTGGTCCCGATTAACGTTCCATTGAAACCCATTATAATTGAAC
>JAQIWP010000838.1:0-19630 GCA_034695525.1 Euzetes globulus | reverse complement strand
ACTACAACCTTACCTTTATCAGAAATAATAGTAATATCTGCAATGTCAATTCAGATTTGCTCTGTGACTAGGGCATTCGCTAATGTCCCGAAATTTGGTAGATCAAGTGACTTTGTAAAAATAATTTATATTGGGCTAAGTCACATGTAAATAAATGTTCATGAAACTTTAAACTTGATTTGAATATTCGCTTCCGTTAGGAGATATTCACATTTTTTCAGGAGCAAGACTTTTTTATCTATCTAATATTAGATTTAGGCCAGAGATGATTTCGACCAAACCCATCGACTCTAGTTGGCAGAATTTTTTTAGTTGAAAAGAATTTTTTAGTCTAGGTGGAGAGTACGCCATTTTGTTAACTATCATCTGGTAAAAAACAGTGCTCATCATGAGAAAAAATTACCATGGGAAAAAATCCCAAGAAATGTAAACCGAACTTTTGGGTCCTTTGACCCATCATTCAATTGTAATGCGGTAGACTAGAATATCTACACTAGGGTTGCCAGGTACAGAAATAGTAATCCAGGCAATTAAACAAATTTTAGACAAATATCCAGGACATTACCAAGCCGACTTGTATAAAATCAATCTGTTTTACAGGATAACCTATTTCGACCCAGTTTTTGTTGATAATCTTTACCAAATCAAACAAAAATCAAGGACTGTCCTGGAAATCAAGGACGTCGGGCAACCATAGTTGATAGTGGCTACTATAAAAGCTTAATTACCTTGTTTATTTAGACCATTTCTTGTACACCCAGTGTAACTGTATTTGTAACTGTGCCTTCAGCCTCTCTAGCTAATTTATGAGTTGCCTGCACTAATTGTTTAAAATTGATTTTATTTTTTTACATAATTAATAAGAAAATAGTCGCAAAAGGCATCAAAATCACTGATTATTACAAAAATTATTTCTAATTATCGCAAAAATTTTAAAGCAATAAAATATTATCAGACATTTTAATTGACCCGACTATTAATCCATTTAATCTCAGAATTGTGTGAATTTAACTTTTTATTAGAATTTTGTTATTTTATTTTTTTGAAATGTTAAGTGATTCGGGAATTTCGAGGATTCAGTTATCAGTTCGCAAATATTTTTAGAGAAGTGAAATATTTTGAGCTTTTAATTGAAAGGAAATTGAAGCAAAACAAACCAAGTATAAGAAAAATCACTTAACAACTAATGTTTTAATCGGAGATGTGCAAGATATGAATTCTTTTGATAACGTTAATCGATATATATTTAGACGAAATTCCATTTTTGAAATGAGAGCTTAAAATTGGGTTTCTGTCATAATTTTTAAAAACATTTAAATTTTCTTAGCTTTTTCAATTAATTGAATTAAATTTTGAAATTCCCTTTGAAGCCAAGTTAAGTCGGCATTTTTTGAAAATTGTATCTCCTTGATCTGCAATTAGTTTGAGCATGCAACTGTTATGCTGTTAAGAGCACTCAGACCCTCCAATAGCCAAATGGTAGTAAAAATGAAAAACGTTTATTAATCGTAATTAAAGTGTAATCATTGCAATCATCACCTTTTTAATTGATCTTCTGATGATCACTCTTTCGGTAGTGATTAAGTTATATAGAAAAAGTGCGATTCACTGCAAACAGAGCACAGACTTTGTATTTGAGCCTGTATAACTTTCTATGGACTTTGATTTTCTATTTAGATTCGACGATGAATTAACATTAAGATTAAAATATCATTTAATTAATTCCATAAAAAATTAAAATTAAAAATTGAATTAAAAATTTATAAGAAAATAATCTATGGAAGTTTGTGACCCTGTTAGGGGTGAGTGAAGAGTTGATTGGATAACTGAGTCGTCTTCGCGAGTGGACCTATAGTCGAGTGTTTTCTTACCAGATGCTAAGCATGTCGTATAAGTGAGAGGACGCGTGCCATAAGCACTATCCACACAATCAGCACACTATCTAACTATTAAATGTCCAAAATGTGGGTCATTTACATAAAGCGATTCACTAACCTATCAATTATTCTATTAATAAGGTTTCAATTCGTGGAAACAAATTCATTGGCTTATGAAAAATAAACTTAATATATCGAAAATGAATTAATTGATAAAAATTTGTAATTCAATTGCAAATCACTATTTAATTAGTGGCCTGAAAAGTGACGAATTAAATGGGATTCAGTTATCAAAGCTTAATATCGATTAATAATGTTTCGAATCAATTATTGGATGAACGGAATCACTGGAATCGCAGACATCTGCCAAAACTTCCTGAAAAAAGCAAAAGTAAACCTCAAGACCTCAAGAATAGTGTTTTGTGTTCACCAACCAAATGGGAAGACCCAACTGTCAGGAATGATATGTTTGATCAGTGAAACAATGTATGCGATGCTCGCTGATCATGATAGGGAGGCACTCACTGATCTGTGCCTTCACTTTACAATCTGGACAGTTTTAGTTAAGTCTAATCGTCTGACAATATTGCTATTTGGATGGCTTTGGGCTCTCCTATCACACAATCACTTCTATAATAATAATAACAATAATCGAAGAATTAGGTTGAAGGCAATCAAACTGATCCCCAACTCAAGAATAAAAGCAATTTTATGTTTAGATTTAAAATCGAAATTTTTTCATTTTAGCGCAATTAGTACTGCAATCCGGAGATACTTCACATATTTTTCAGTAAACATTAACATCATTTTAGAGCAAAATTAATTTGTTGGCCACACATCATATGAACCACAAATCCAATGAATCTCTCTTTGAGTTCTTGAACTCGTTCTGGTCTCCAATCAAAACGAATCCAATTTTCGTTGTAATGCCTGTCATTACTCTTCCGATTAAATTAATTTCAAGTTTTTTATATTAAATTTCTGTTAATTTTATTCAAAACGAATCCATTGGTTTGTATTTGTTTTAGAAAATTTGTTAAGCAATTTTAGATATTCAATGAATGGCAGAGATGCCAAATCAACATTTTTTCAGGGGGAGATATTTTGTCAAGTCTTAGGGGGGGAGGATATAATTGCCGACAAAAATAATGACAGGAAAAGGCCATTTTCTCCTAAAATAAGCTTTATTAGGCTATTTTGCAAGTTTAAAGGCTAATTTAATTAAAACAAAGAAGAAAATAGTGATTTTTTTGCTGCAATTTGTAAATATATCTGATTTTTGGCCGACATTAACAAAAAAATCCTAAAATTTACACAAAAATTTGCCGGCTCATTTCGCTCATTGAATCGGAGAGGAGGGGATATTTTCAGTTTAAGGGGGAAACGAAATATAGTTGCCTATTGGCCACCCCTGATGAATGGAGTGTGCATTTCATCTCTTTGTCAAAACAGTCGTTTATGTAGATTAAGATGAGAATCAGTCAAATAAAGAGATAGTAGACGTCATAAAATAGTTTTAAGTATAGAAGATGTCATTTATCGGACGCATAAAATCAGTGCCGACTTATAACAAACTCATTAAAGGCTTTTAGTATTCTTCTCAAAGAACAGCGGATCGACTGTTGATCTATAAAATGCCTAATATTACAACTCATCGATTCTTAGTACTCGACTCTGAAGTGCTACAGTGATACTGCTCACCGCTCACACACTCATTATGGATGAGCTCTGTTTGCAATATTTGTCTAATGAGTGGAAGTCCGTTGAGTTAATTTGAATTACATTCAGTTTACTTAACAGTTAGCATAAAAAGAAACAAAACTAAAAAACCGAATCAAACCCTCAAACAATTGAATACGTTTAAAGGATTAGTAAATATTTGCCAGAATTGTGTCGTTCACTCAAATCCCTCCCATTCTAACGGTACAGAACAGCTAAGGTTGGAACAGATAACAGTCTGAAGAGCAGTGGGAAGAATCAGATGCTCAAAACAGGCGGAGCTCTGCTTTGCTTAAAGAAATACTTCTATAGTATATCTATTAGTAAACTACTTTCAAACAACTGAAGTACTTTCAATCGTTTAAAATAAATATAAGTTTTTCTATTGAATTGCTTTAAACTTTCTATTATTTATTGTATTCGTTAAAAAACTGTTAAATAAAGTGTTGAAATACTTGTTATGATACTCTAATAAATATCAATTAAAAGCATTGTATGTGTGTCGTCAGTGTAATGAACATGTGTCAGGGCAATAGTCAGGCCAATACTGACCATAACACTCCTGAGTGGGACATTAATGATAATCACATACCAAAAGTGAGTATTTTTATATTCGCTCGAAGTTATATAAAAGTTATTTAAAATTGCAATAAAGAAAACGCAAACTATTTTATAGATTATGTCAATCGCTGTCAAAAGTTTGAAAACTTCAGATCTCTATCTCTTTCACTATTTCTTTATTACAATAAGTGAAGAGAAGAAACGAATAATATTTTGTTAAAACTTCTTTTATATTTCTATAACTCTCTCCAAAGACTCCGAAAGAATTTTAAATATTTGACTCAAATATAATTGAATGAAATTCTTAGATTCCATTAGAATTTGTCGCTTCAATTGAATACAAGTCTCTAATCTATGAATTCATAGAAAAATATTTCAGTCAAATAAAAAAAAATGTGAATTTAATTGAATTTTTAAAAATATTATTTTTAAAATGTTTTAAATTCAAGAATATTAATTAAAAATGAATCTAGAAAACAATTGATCAGTCAGAATCCATCATTACAAGGGTATTTTTGAAAAATTAAATTCAGTCGAAATAAATTATTTTTAATAATTGAATACATATTTTTTAAAAGCATTGAATTTTAAGCTTTAGTTAAAGTGCAGACACGTGAGAACAATCCCATTGTGGCTTATCTACCTTAGTTAAACTGTCTAATGAAACAAAAATGCCCATGAATTTTTTAAATATAATGAGTGATATTAAATTAATTTAATGTTTTTTTTTTAAAATTAATGAATAAGTTAAATTAGCTAAATTGAGAGGAAACCTTTGAATCAGTTGAACAAATTTGCTCAAAGGTGCTAATGACTAGACGCTCAGAATATGTTTTGCTGCACAAAAAAAAAATACATAAGTTTGAAGTATTGGCTAATTTGAACATTCAATCTGAATGTTATGTTTGTTCCCAAAGCAAGTAATTATAGCGAAGTGGACACAAAACAGTCTGCTATTTATACGGTTTAAGATGACTATTAAATTGCAAGATTACCCATAATTGCTATATTATAGAGCCTAATGACCGACAAATGCAGGGCTAATGAATGGCATTTGCAATGCACTGACACTTGTTTGCAGTTATATCGCAATTGTTTGAAGAAATTTTGAAACTTTTCAATCTGAAGAACTGCTCAACAAATTACTGCATAACAAGAAAAGGGAAATTATGTATTGCCCCTGGCTTTGAATGTCGATGGGATAGCGTTGGGACAGACTCTCGTCTTTTCCACTTTTGCATTATTAGATTACCATAACTTTCGACTTATAGTTAGCCTTAGGTTTCACTCTAGACGTAACGCAACAAATATTTAACGAATTGTATCTTTGAAAATTTAGGTGACATCACATGACTCCTTCCAAGAATGGGCTGATGGCCACTGCAGGTTCGTCTACAGACCTGATTCTGAGGAAGCACGAAGACATGCGAGTGGATGGGCGATGAGGAACACCAATAACCATAACGTTCACATACTTAAGAAGTCATGTCTCGGAGTCTTGGTTTGCAATAAGAACTGCATTCTCGACAACGGCGACAGAATCCACTTGAGACCAGCCATTTGTGATAAGGCCCGCAAAAAGCAACAGCATAAGCCCTGTCCAAATCGCAAATGCACCGGCAGGTTAGACGTTCAGCCCTGTCGCGGACATTGTGGTTATCCCGTCACACACTTTTGGAGACACACAGAGTTTGCTGTATTTTTCCAGGTTTTGCCTATCACTTTATGCTTTCACCTTCACATTCTAATAATATAAATCAATGACAGGCCAAAGGAACTCATGACCATCCAAGGCCTGAACCCAAGTCAAGCGCAGAGGCTCGAAGAGTAGGACATTCATTGAAATTCACGAAAGGCATCACTCGTTCGCTTTTAATTGAGAATTCAATCGCATCTTCAATACAGGTCTGCCATTTTCCCGTTTATGCTCTTTTTTACATGCTCAGTCAGCGCACTTTTCTTATAATAATTCGGCATTTTTTCATAAATGTTGCTGAAACTATAAAACGAAGAGGGAAAATATGACTAGCAACTTGAGTGTTTTTATAATGAGTAGTGCCGAGAGGATAACTCTCAGTCTCTCCAATGAATTATAAAAAATATTTCACAAAAATAGGTGACTTTGAAATTGTTTGAAAACAAAAGAATTGGCGGTAAAACCAATTAACTGCTATTAACATAAATAATCGCGTTATTTGAATCACAAACATTCAAGTAATTCATATAACGCCAAAGGAATAATCATTTGAATAATGAGCTCTCTTTCGACAAATGGGTGAACCCATCCCTAAACTATTGACTATAATATGTTTTTCAGTGAGTTTGTGACTGTAAATGATTGTAATGGGTCTAAATATAATAGTTTGGAGAAATAGCATATTATTTGTATCCAAAAGCATGTTATTTAGCACTTGTCTGGCAATAGCTTAACGAAACTTAAACGACAAATAAAATTCATAATATTTTAAATATTTTCACAATGAATGCAAATCTCATTCACAAATCATGAGAATAGTAATTATTAAAGCACTGAATTAAAGTATCCGACCCTCAAATCACTAATCATTACGGAAAAGATAGTATTTTTAATCCCTGGGAAGTTTGACATAAGTTTTAGAGTAAATTTGCAAAACTATTTCTGCATCGATTGTTCCGTCAGATGAAGAACTGTTCGCAAACATTGAGAGTAAATGAGAAAAGAATTGAATTCAGTATCATTCGAGTGTATGAACTCCTTCTTGAAGCAAAACTAACTATAAAGACCAAGATGGAAATAAACTTTCAATGTTTTTTAAAAATCATAATAAACCAACATTTCTCAATCGAGACTTTGATTGGTCCATCAATACATAATTATCTATTAAAATTGATAGTAAGCAAGGAGAAAATAGGCATATTGTTGAATTCGAGTCATCATTTTATAATTTGATTTGATTTATAAGCCATGATCACTAAAGTACAAAAAATCAAATTGAAAGGTAATTCATATTTGATTTAAGAAGTTGTGTGAAGACATGAAATAGATTAACATTAATAGATGAACTCACAATTTCAAGTTTGTACAAGTGATCAGAATTGAAATTTAAATATCTTTTGGAATGGGTCGATTTTCTATAAACTGTAATTTTAATTTTGCCATCCATTCACTCTCAATCTGTGGCAAGTCTATACCAGTCTAGGAATTTTTGAAATAAATACCCATTAACACAATTTCAAATGCTGTGCTCATTAATTTATGGCCAATATTCAGTATCCGTCTCTCACTGTCCACTTACTGTATGCCTGTTAACTAAGATCTTTACATACCTTTGAGCTGATGAAGGAAGCTATTAGCCTCACAAACAAATTTGTTCATTAAAATTAATAATTAATATTAGTTAATATTAGTTAATATCTCAGTTAGCCATCAAAAAACAAGTTCTGCAAACTTATAAAATTGTGTCTCATCTTTCATTAAAAAAACATAATTCATATTCGTTTTTTGAGCAAGTTTTGTATTATGTACAACAAAAACCATAAGAAATATGATAATTTTTCTAAGGAAATTTCAAAATTAATCTAACAAAATCGATTTTAATTTTCAATATCGAGCATGTTAACTGTACTAAAAGAGAATCACTAAATGTAGCATTAACAAAATAAACATCATGAACCAGAAATGCCTTCTAACATCTTATCTTTAAACAAATTACCGGGTACTGTTGCCAGTTCAATTTGAAAATTCATTACAATTTTCATATTTGTATCACAATAGAACTAAAAACCATTGTTTGATAACTTAGATAGTTGACTTCAAATCGGATCTGAGCTATAAAGGGTTTAAGAAAATTGATTAATAAGAATTACTTATTATATTTCATTTCAAAGATATTTAAAAAATTGAAATGGATTACTAAAAATACCTTCAATTAATCAATTAATCATGCCCAGGGCCTACAAAGTAAATTTGAATAAAAAAGGAAGAAGGAAATACATATTGTTAATAATTTATGTGCTATATACAATATAATAATTGAATTTGAATTTATAAATCATTTTAAAAGATTATTTAGATTGGAGTAGCTGAAATTGTCAATTTTTGTCAATTATTTATATCAATAGATTGAACTTGATCTAAATTTGGCTTAAAATTTTCAATCATTGTAAATTATACTCAAATGACTAAAATTTTCTGATTTTTTTGAATACCATTTGCGTTAAAAATCTGTTCCGAAAAAAACCCAAGCAATAATATAGAATTGCCAAGTGCAATGTCTTTGCGCCATCTCTATTAGGCAATAATTTTTAGTAGGAAAGGGAGAACAGACTATAGATATATAGAATTGCAAAACGTTGCCTAGTTTATTTTTCATTTAATAATTTTGATTTTCAAATGATTTATTTCAGAGATTGAATGTAAAAGAAGGCAAAAACAAAGCAATAGAGTCGATGCCAATCCCCAACTCTAATGCCTTCTATTCGTTAGACTCCAGCGCTTCCACTCATTTACTATATTTGGATCAAAGCAAAAGTGGTAAAAATGTTTTTTATTTACAATATTAATGATAAAATCAAAATAACTTTTGAATAATTGAATGAATAGAATGTAAAGACTATTCGGGAATAAGTGGTTCGGAATGCAATTGTTTCGAACAGTGCATCGATTCGTGTAATAATTCTTTGCAACAATCCTATAATGAGTCGGATTCATCATATTTTCAAATAAGACATTCAAATGGTTATCCGTACAACACTTATGGCACTATTTTTCAGGTATTTCTATAGTTTAACTGAAAATTGATTATTCTGAATGAAATTAAATTTACGGTTAAAAGATGGACGCATCCAATATTGCAAACGCGATGTCCAGTGCTATTGATATTCACGCCGATAATGTCATTCATACGATGGTCCCTCAAAATGATAATCAGGTACTTTTTACCCCATTTGCCTATTAGTTCAACTTTTACTCAAATTTTATTTGTTATGCTTTTGTTAAATTTCAAAAAATATATTTTAAATCTTGAATTAAAAACATTTTATAATAAGATTGCCTTGAAAAGAGTGGCCTCTTATACCATAGTTCTCTTTCAATTGAGACACTAAATTCAATTTCAATTTAAAGTAAAAATATTTTTCTCAAATGATCGTAAAACTAATCTTATCATTAGATAAGCAAATATGTCGATGGCTTCGCAATTATTGATGATTTGGAACATTATAAGGATTACGACAATTCTTACGATTCAAATATATGTAAGTAAATAAATGTAATTAAAAACAAATAGATGAGCTTGCTAATTAAGTCAACTCTAAACACAACTATTCTAAACAAATGTCTAATTGAATATAATTAAAAACATATTTTCCGGAATTCTTTAGACTTATTGATAGAAACATAAAAATCCAATATTCGGTGCTTTTTGAAAAAAAGTTGAGCTAATAGTTAACTTTTACGAGAATTTAGTTGATTGGAGGGAAAGAATAAAAATTAGTGTTATTTGGGTGGTAGAGAAGCTGAGCACTTGTGCCTCTCTGTGCGGCAAAGTTAGACTACTCTTAAGCGATAGCTTTCAATCTGATATCAGATCAGTTGTCGCCAACTTTAGTAATGCTTCCAATTTTGTAATAAACATTTAGATTACGAACAACACGAGACTCATAAGAGTGATAACTGTCCAAACTATTGGGACAACCATTCGTTCGGCGGTTCTCACGACGAATACTATTACGACGAAAATTCCTATTCTTATGAATATAATAATTATGTGGAAAGAGAAACAAGAGATCCTTCAGACGAACAAACATTTGTTCTAAAGAGTGAACCCCAAGAGATGAGCGAAACCTCATCTGAAGCCCTATATTTGGATAATTTAGAGATAAGTCATCCGCGAGATATCCTCGATTTGGAGACACCCATCAAAGCATACAAACAAAATAATTTTGACAACGAAACCGATTTTCATAATAATTTATGGCAACAGTTCAACGATCAGACCAGTGCTGAACAATATTTCGAAGGCCAGGAACATAGTGTAGACTCTGCACAAAGCGATGAATATATCGTCACCTCTTTAGATGACTTTCAGCCAATTGAGAAGGAAGACAGTCAACAGTTGGGCTACAGTTTGGACAATTGGGCCAACTACCAAAACGAGGACTCCATCTTCAACACCAATTCAACGGATATGATCTTTGATACTTCTTCCCAACAAATGTCTGAATCAGATTATTCTAATTTTATTCAAGTTTCAGATAATTGTTAATAATATTTCTTTAACTTATTTTTGAATATGATTTTTGTTGAAAGTACTTATTGTAATATTTGTGTCTGTATTTCACACACTCTGTTCCTAAACAAGTGCTGAATTCGAGTGAATGAAGCGCTCATTCACTCCAATCACTAGTCTATCAATCAATACAAATAAGTTTTTGTATTGATTTTTATAATTTCAATTATAATAAACCGATTACATAATGAAAGCTTTTATTTCAATTATTAATAATTAAATAATGTTCTGACAAAATATTGTTTGAAATACAATTAATTTTGGGTAAAAATAATTCAGTTGATGTCTGGACTATTTCGGGCGTCGATCGTTGCCACCGAAGCCATCATATTGGAGGCAGTCATCGACCCACTCGTTTGAATTAGTGATTCTCTTCTTGAAAATGTGGCCGACGCTGAAAAACTGGTACGACTTTCTGGCATTCTGTTTGACAAATTGGCCAAACGAGACCAGGGCTTGGCTTTTACCCTGTAGAATTTTGTATTCACTGCAACCTTATATCGGTTTTGAGCCTAAAAATTAAAATCAATAATATTGAAGTCAGAACAATTGATTTCATAACTTATAAATCAAAGAATTAATTAAAAACTGACAATAAAAACATTGAAGTGTTTATTGAACCCAAAATTAAATTATAATTAAGAAAAATAAATGAAATTATCATTAATTTCAATATCTACTCGTTTTTCAAAATGATTTAAAAACACTTTTTATGTAGAATTGAAGTTAAAATAAAGGAAATGAATTGCAATTAATTGATTGAATGATCCGTTAATGAGATCAGAAATGGATAATTAAAGAGAAAAGGCCCGCATTTTTCAGATTTTCATCAATAAATTCAATTATAATATAAATGCCCAAAATTAACGAAAAAGACATCTGTTTGTAACAAATTGTTTACAACGAAAGCAAAATTTTATTAATGATTTTTATAGAAGTTTAGAAAAGGGTTTCACAAATCATTAATAATAAACATATTGATAATCGCTGCGATCATCTCAATAATGTTTGTGGTTTTGAGGCTGAGTTGCATTGATTCCCACCCACGAAGTGCTGCCGTTTGTCAAACATAAAGACAATGATAATAAATAATAGCTGAGGACTGTTGGAAGCCTATATCGCACAGTAACTGTTGTCTACAGTGCCTGACTTCAAGAGACAGCTGATGGAGATATGCAACAAATTAAGTATGAAATCAGTGCCACAACTCATGCATTGGCTCCGATCTAATGGTTATTACACCGAAACAAAGTATATAACGACTCAAAGCTTCTGAGTTCGAGCCTCGAGCCTAAAGCATGAGACAGACCTCCCATACGGCGCTATGCAAACATGAAAACTCAGGCAAAACTTAACTCAAAGCAACACCTCATTGATAGGCAAAGCAATGGATATTAATTAATGTGAACCTCAAGTCATTCGATTATCGGAAGCGCCGAACACTTCTTAGGTTATAACCCGAAGCAAAACGATAACAGAATAGGCAAACAATTTTCAAACAAATAATATCTGAACGGAAACTTACTTTTCTCGCCTGACAGTACTCCTTATCAGTTACTTCAGCAATGGTCCAGCGCTGACGGGGCTCTCCACTGCCTAATTGAGCGCAAAAATCAATTAAGTTATTTACGTTTAAAATTAATTGAAAAACAAATATTTCGCACACATTTTGTGACCCAATCAACAAATTCACACAAAAACTACATTTTAAAAAAATTTAGTCAAATCGATATTATTTTTCTCTATTCAACGAACTATTCTTATATAAGTTTGTTTGAATTGTTCTTAAATATTGATTATATGTTGCAAAAGGTGTGGCTTATCATCAAATAAGACAAGAGATTGTGGACACGATCCCAATCATTGCAAACGATTCGCCTGTCATTCAAATTAGGTCTAAACAAAACATACAAATATTGTAACTCTAAAATCGAAATTTGAATTTAGAGTTTGATTTCTATCAGAATATCGTTGAATACATTAATTCATAGCTATTACTGATTCGATACACTTGTGATCTCTGGTATATATGCCTCCCTTTTTGTCAATTTTCAACCAAAACAAAGACAAACAAATAGTTAAGAAAAGAATGCCACCAATCAAACCATGGATAAGAATATATCAAAACTTCTGATTTAAATTTAAAATTGAAAACTCTTTGAGATGCAGTCCTATTACTGTTATTCAGTGAAATCAAATGTAATAATGGTTTCAATCATCTAAATTGTTGAACCATTTTATATCTTTCGCTTTTAGAACATTTTGTTTTTTTAAATTTATATTTTGTTTAAGAAATTCGAAATAAGTTTTAGATATTTAGTTAAAAAAATAGAAACGTTTGGAAAATAGCTTTTAAATACAAGTTTTACAAATATGTTAGAATGAAAGCAACAATTTCGAATTAAATAATAAAGTAAAAATAATTACCTTGTTTAAGAGCCAACGCTTCCAAGCAGTCAGTGTGCAGAAAGTGAAGGATATTATTGATGTGAAAAACAATATAGTTGTCGAACGACTCCTCGTAATAGATCAGAACAATGTCTCCGACTTCACAACTAAATAGAATAGAAATTAATTAATTTGTGGCTCTGATAAAAATCAACCGAAAAAGTATTTGATTATAGACTTGAGGCTCAAATTATTCTTTGAATAATTATTGTAAGTTACAATTTGTAACTGTTTTACAGACTGTACTAATAGACTGAAACCAAATTTATGCCGAAATATTTTAACTTATATACGAAATATACCGTATTCGCAGGCAATGGCTGCATATAGGCTTCTCAAAGATTATGATAACTCTACCAAAGCGCTGGCACAGTCAAAAACAAAAATGCTAAAAATTACATTCAAAGATAAATGTATAAAGTTTATTCATTATTTCTCTAATCCTTCTCGTTCGTTTTTGCTTATCGGTTTACGCCGAGATATCCTCTTGATGCGGATATTTTAGCGGGAATATGGTAACATTTTTGCTAAATTCTTCTTTGAAGTATTCTTAAAAAATAAGTGTAACTTTTCGATAACACTTCACTATTATTAAAATCGATTGCAGTCAACAATCTATTGGAAAAAATTGATTTTAAATTAAATTCTTTTATCAAAAGAAAACTAAACCTTAAAAAGTGTTACATTAGAATTGATTGAATAAAACAAGCTTTCAAAGAAGACTTTAAAACGCTCAGCCAGTTAAGAACTGTCTTAGGTGACCTACGCCACTTTATCCGCTATCTTCAACTTTTTAAAAATATAGATCTAACTGAATTTATTTTAGAATGCTCTGGATACATTTTTGCAAAATACAATTTTAAAATCCTAGGAGATTTATAACTTTTTTAACTCTAAAATTTGAACCTGGTTTTTTGCGTTAATCATTTTGTTGCGCATCAATGATAACATGAGTTAAAAAAATTTTAAAATTAATTTTTCATTTGAAAGAGCATTATTGGACAAATAAAACTCCAATTATCTGGAGCATATACAAACATATCATCTCCAATTTAAATGAGCTTGGGTAATAAATTGGTCTTAGTACTTGAATGAACTCTTTGATTTCTGAAAGATGTTTTGAGCCCTAAGTGAAAAAGTTGTAAACACTGATTATAACGCTTCTAAATAATTGATTTAGAATTAAACAATTGACCAAGATTTGATCAAATATATAGAGTGAGGGTATCTCAGAGCAAATTATATGTTCAAACTTTGTTAAAATGAGTGCTTACCCCAAAACCGAGACCCTTTCAATCCTTCCAATGGCGGAGGAGGACTGAGTCATATCGGTGTCTCTCAAAAGTTTATTCAATCGACTGATTTCCAAATCTTTTTCTTTGATTGTCTGAAATTCAATTCAATAAAATTAAAGGGATGTCGAAAAATGAGAGCAAATGAACTGACATTTAGTGAACTGCAATTGCACGGGGCTTTTGTATCACAAATAATTGACTCATTCAAATCATTTCCAAAATTAGTGGTCAAAGTCTTGATTTCATTCTCGATTTGTTCCACTAAATCAAGCGATTGATTTGAGGACATTTCGTCCGATTCGGATGACTTGTATTTTGAAATTATTTCATTGATGGCAGTTATCGATGAGTGAAAGCACTTCTGTTTTCCTCTTAAATCCTGCGCCAAAATTTCTCTTTCGTTGGACAATTTGTTGAGCGCCTCATTGAAGTTGACCTGTCGCTCAGCCTGAATGGAGGACCGGATATTTTTGATCTCGTCTTCTTTTTCTTTTCTCAATTTAATAAGCATTTCTTCATATCTATTTTTTTCATCCGAAATCAATTGTCTAAGTCTTGTGACCTCCCGTTCCTGTGCCGTTGGGTCGACCAATTCGAGATTTACTCTCTCAAGACTAGTCTCAGAGGGTGTCCTCTCAATGGAAGTGGTGCTAATGGCCAGTTTGAACCTATGCCTGAGACTCTCGAGTTCTCGTTTGTGCTCAGAATCCAAATGTTCTTTCAATTCAGTCAAAGACTTATTCCTTTCGGTTTCCATTTGTAATCGAAGTTCATTGAGAACCAACTCTTTATTTGCCTCCATTTCTTTGGTTTTGGTTTCCAACTGACTTTTCAAAGCGCTTAGCCTTTCATCGAAATCATTTTGTAAAGCATTTCTGAGTACATCTTTTTCTTCTTGATATTTAACCATAAGATCGGATTCTAATTTCTCGTAATTTTGTTTCATAGAATCGATTTGTGAAACCTTTTGATTGATTGAGTCTTCGAGCAATTGTTTCGAGACATTAATTTTTGCCATCTCTTCACTCAAAGAAGTCATTTCGAGTTCGTGTTCTAAAGTCATTTGACTGTTTTTACAAATTTCTTCTTTCAAATCAGATATTTGTTGACTTTTGTCGACTAAATCCTTATTCAAAGAACTGATGTTTTCATTTAAAGTCCCGATTAGATCATTAAGTGATTCGATTTGGCCTTTCATTGATTCGATGGAAGTATTGGATTCGTTTATTCGACTTTCATATTCATCAACTGTTTTATTGTATTTCAATCGATTGTCGAGAATTTCCTTCTCTTTAAGAAGAAAACAATCATTTATTTGACTTTTGATTGACTCAAATGAAGACAAATATTCATCTCTGATATCATTATATTGAGAACCGAAAGAAGTCTTGATATCTTTGAGAGCAGTTAATCCGTCAAATGATAACTTTAGGAGAGTTTGAAACGAAGTGTTATTCAAATTGAGCTCATTTTGGAGTCGATTATAATTAATCTCTAATTCTGTACATTTAATGGACTTTTCTTCTAATTGTGTTTTAAAATTCCTGAGATTTGCTTCGAGTTCATCGAAATCTATTGCTGTGACAGACATTTCAGTGAAGACGTCCCTCGAATTCTCATTACTCTGATCCTTTTTGTCGTCTCTTTGTTTGTCTTCGGAGTCATTACCAGAAATTAACATTTTGTCTTCGAATTCTTGGTTTACAGTTTCGAATTCATCAGTGACTGATTCACTGGGTTTGGGTTCGTCTGCACTGACATTCAGTTGATGATCGGACGGTTGAGGCATAGGCACAGGTGAAGGCACGCACAATAGATCACACAAATCGGGAAGATTTTTGCGTAGATATTCCACATCTGTATCCTTCAAATCTGGTAAATCAGTATCGAAAGGAAGGGGCGATTCGTTAGCAAAACGGGCCGGAAAGTCATTCATTCCCGGAAATAGAATCTGAAGAAAATGGGAACTCAATTGACTGGAAAACGTTTGTCGCGATTGGATCTCATCTTCAACTAATTTGGAGGACTGTTCAGACAGATCGGTAGCCCATCTAAGAAACACAGTGGAAAAGGTTTTCCTTCTGACCACTTCGACGACTGACGCCAAATATATTTTGGGGGCCAAATGGATCTGATGGACGACTTCTAAGTGCTTTTTAAGACGCCGTAAGTTTTCCCGATATATTAATACTTTTGAGTCGATATCAGACAGCTTTTTCTCAATGAATACAATCCAACGAAGCCTTGCGTGAAGATTACCCGACAGTTCCTCTTTCGCTCGACAACACCGTCTCCTATAGTCTCGCAGTTTCTGATGATTCTTAAGCATAACCTGAAGTTGTTGCTGATGACTGGCACACAGGTCCGGCAAAATAGACGGGTCTCGAAGATTTGATGCTCGGGTTTGGTTTTGATAGAAAGCCTGCGCCAAATCCCTCTGTTCGTCCACAATCTTCTTTGCCTCACACATCAACTTCTCGAGTCCGTACAGCCGTTCTTCCAATCCTTTCACTTCTTTCATATTTGATTGATTGCACGAATCGAACACCTCTTCGACTTCTTCTTTGATTTTTGAGAGCTGTTCCAAATTGAATTGTTCTAAACCACGACTACAATATTCAGAGACCTGTTCTAAACTATTCTGGTTATCTTTTTGACTGATCCATTCTAAAAGTGTTAATGAATTGCTTTCTTCGCCACTGTTTTTATCAGAGCTACCATTATTTGCGATTAAATTATCCAAAATAGGAATCATTGACAAAGTCTTTAAGTCAGAGTCGAAACTGGAAATCAATTAAGGAATTGATTAGTCGATTGAATTACAAACAAATGGTTTTCTCACTTTTGCAACAAATCTGTATAAAAGGATTTGTCTTCAATGAAATTATGAAACAACTGCTCCAACTGTAGGGCAGTGTTGGAGAATGAGTTGGCGATATCTTCGAGATTGGCCACAACGGCAGCCCATCCCTGTTGCTGCAAATGTTGGTCGTGCACCAAACGTTCGCAATTGTGGAGCTGCTGTTTGGCCATCTCGTAGAGCTGCTGAGCCATCTCAGCCCTGGCCACCACTGTGTTGTAGTTGGGGTTCATATCTATACAACTCTGAACTCTATCAGACATATCGACGTCCGGGTCGTAATCCGTAACACATTTGGGAGGGTTTATACTTTCGATTGAGTTCTTACTGAATAAAAATATAGGACTGGTGTCAGTTCCTGAACAGCTGTAAGAACAGACCCGAGAGGTCAGGTTAAGACTCTCGCCACCACTTATCAGCAATACTTGTTTGTCTTCTGGGATCTGACACTGACTGGCGATCGCTTTCTTCAGATTTGCCACTCTGTCCAACAATCAAACATTTTATTCATATTTCATTCAAAATAGTTGTAAGGGTTAGGGAAGGGGTGAAGAAAAGATATCACTCAAACATTTCCAGTAAGATAGACAAGATATCAATTATGAATTTTTTAAATCATCAGTTAAGCAAGCTCAATAATTAACCAAAAATTAATTTTATAACCAAAATTGTAATAAATGGAACTTGCTTGCTTAGCAAACAGAAAGTATCATTAAATAGAAAGTATTTTGATAAGCGATTAGATCTCGATTTAATTGTTCAATGCCTTAAGTTATGGCAGTCTTTCGAATATAAAAATCCATTGAAAGGACATTTCAAACAAAGTTCTAAAACTTTATTTTTTAAAAACCAAAACAAATTGTGGCAAAATTTTGGTGAAAATAAGATTCGTCGGGAAATTAAACCATTAATAAAATAATGTTTAGTCGGGACTCACGTCTGAAGTGCGAGATTCATGTCGAATGTCATCATTGATCCGCTCTCCACAAGAAATATATATAACATCTTTGATGAAAGTCACCGATCGATCAAATCCTTAGTCAAACATTTTCATAATTACCACTCAATTAGACTGAAAACGATTAGTGTATTAATACTTACATAAAATTCAAACATAAAACTAAGAACTAAACGTTAATTGCATTGAAATTCAAACATAAATTCATAATTAAATAGTTTTGTATAAATCGATTGATTTTCAATTTAATTGATTAAAAGTTTTAAAAGTAAACAATTGTTAAATAAGAATATCAATGGTAATGGTGTTGTCAGAAGACTGAAGAATGGATACAAAGACAATGCTTTGAGTCGATTAATGTTGGTTCAAATGAAATGCAATTTTAATCAAATGATTGCAAAATGTTTTTATCGTTTGTTATTATCATTGAGTCATTTAATGCGCAAAATCTGTTTCAGTAATACGACTGAAATCCAGTGAAAGGCTCTCTCAAATCGTTTGAACATTGGATGAGTGCACACACTCTCCCTCTCCTCTCTTCCCATAACTATCCTTTAACTGTAGTTTCGATTAACTTCTCAGATGTTTATTCTGTTTCATTAGTTATCGGCAAAGATCATAAGCTAATAAATATAAACCGGGCTAATTATGTTAGACAAGTACATTAAATTAATTATTTGATTTAATCCAAAAAAACAAGTATTTGGTTGAAAACTATCATTGCCATGAGCAAGGACAATTCTTTCTAACCATGAAACAAAGTAGAATGTGTTTAACATAAACAAAATTAAAATCAGTTCACTTTATTTTACCAATATTTTCAAATATGTTCTAAATATAGTTAACAATACCAAGTAACAACTCAGTAAATAATGTCAACTGGTGCAAAAACATTGATTAAAATCCAGAGCTGAACTGACTGCTAGACTTTCACACAATCTTTAGACTCCGCGATAAGATTGTTAAACAAGGAAATATTCATTAACCAAATAAACGATAAAATGTCATTTTCCCCTAAATTTAATAATGTTTTCCTTTGCTCCCAATCCCAACTTAAGCCAGGGGACACAGATTCAAGAAAAGGGGACAGGTCTATCAAATTTTTAGGGGGTCAATGGAATGGCTTGTTTCAATCTTTTCCTTTTTCATATTAAATCTCATTTTCAGTTTAATTTACTTTCGGCCGAAATATTTCAACTCAAGTGCTCGAAAAATCATGAGTGGGTTCTTCTGGGCCCTAAAAAATCAGAGGTCTTTTGTATGACATTTTGTGATTTACTTCATAGTCTTAAATCTGAATTTTTAACTTGGAATAATGCAATAGATGCAAGTCAAAATAAGTCTAAAAAAATAATCGAAACAAACAATTACATGGAAAAAGTATTAAAGTTTCCCGAGTTTAGTCGTTCTCCCGGATTATGATAACTTTGAACCAGGCTTATGCTGAACTGGGCCCAGATATGGGTTTTTACAGGACAGAGGTCTGTAATGTAGCTCAATATAGCGCACATTCATACGTCATATGATTATCATTTATTTCAATTATTATCCTAATTATTATTATTTTCTATTATTCGCTCAATTAATTGATCTCTTTTTGTTCCTAAATATGATCCATAACTATTGTCAGTCCCAAACGGCCT
>JAQIWP010000837.1:0-19660 GCA_034695525.1 Euzetes globulus | reverse complement strand
TTATTTGCCAAGTTTATTACCATTTGTCATATGAATACACATAAAATATACGGAAATTTAAATGTCTTAAAAACACTCTGTTTTCGGAATTGTATATCAAAACAATAAATCAGTAAAAATATTGAATTAATTAGTTTTTATCAAATTGTAGGCATTTTATGGCTCTTTTGTGGGAAATTTAATAGAATAATCTTTTTATGGATTCTTCCACAAAAATTCAAATATTTTCCATTAAATATGAGATAAAAACTTCTGGAGAGTTAAAGACCGAACGAAAAGTAAATAAAAAACAAAATTTTGTTTAATCGAAGGCAACAAAAAGTTCAAAAGTTTTTTGGTTTTTTTCGCTGACTTTTCATAAGAATAAATGGTTCGAAAAGTTAAAGTAAATTAAAATAATTTCGGAAACTTTTTGTCAGTATTTTCCAAATTAACGATTACTGCGAATTATGTATAAATAAAATGCTCTATGAAAAAGTATTATGCCTTAGAAATTAGTTCAACCGCTCATTAAGTCATTCCGTGTTTCGGGACTTTCCAGAGAAAGCGGATCTTAAGGAGAGAGAGAGAGAGTCGACTGAATGTTATGCTGTGCCTGAAAATAATAATTTTATTTTTGTTTTGACTCACGTTTTCAGGTTTTGTCAGATAATAACCATTTGTATATTAGAATACATTAGAAAATGTAAAACAGAGTGAAAATCCTATTTCTATAAATAAGTTTTACTGTTATTTCAATAAACAGTTATTGAGAGCACAGCCATAAGTCAGTTTCTGATCAGTCAGTGTCCTCTTTTACCACTGGTTTCTATGCGAAACCTCACGCGAAGACATTCTTTGAGTTTTATTCCTCTGACTAATCGCTCGAATAAATACCCAAAAACAGAGAAACTTCTCGAATGTCAAACAAATATTCAAAACAATAAATGAATTTTGTTTGAAATGAAGAAAAATGTGTTTTCTCTTATCTCATTTGAGTTTAAAAAATAATATATTTTCTGTTTAAGAACATATGGAAATGAAGGTTTCCGAAAAATATGAATTTATTACTAAATCAAAAGCATCCAGGTGTCTTTTGGCCCTTCAAAGGGGGGTCTAACGTATTACTCATCTTTCTTAAGAAACGGGTTTTTAATGCAAAAAATTGCCGGAAATCCACTTTTTCTAACGCAGATAATGAACATAATCAAAGTATTAGTTTTAGTTTAATGACCTTGGCTATTCCCAACATAATAGCCTTTTGAATGTCTGACTATTTATTTATTTATTTACTCCATTCAAGGATTAAATTATTTTTTCCTACAAATTCTCAGAATTCAAACTAAAAATAGATTTTCAATAATATTCTCATATTATTTTCGATTATTTTTCAAATTGTATTTTTTTCTCATTTGAATTAAAGTAATGACTAAAAAGGGTTTCAAATGGAAAACATATTTAATGCTATAAATAGAAAATAAATAAGATATGAATTGAAATTAAATAAACGAATGATTATATAATACATAGTCTCGTCGATGTTAGTCATCACTCGAAGAGTTCAAAACTATTGAGTGTTTTCTTCTATTCATTCAAATATCATGCGATCTATGACTCAACGATCCGTGTGTTTGTCAGCACTAATCTCCAGTAGTATTTCTAAACAGGGGTTCCGCGCCAGACGTAAATAAAAAGAGCAAACAATTGGCCAAATTGGACAACCGCCAAACTAACACCTAGTCAACTGAAACACTAATCTAATATGCTAATCTAAAACTTTTAAAAATAAACACTAAATTGTCTAATTTTTAATTCAAAATGCTTAGTTATCTTGAATTGTCTACTTTAGAACAATATTGTACTAGTTTAAACAAGCTAATTAAAAATTTACTTTTATTTTTTAGTCAAAAAACATGAATGTTTTGTAATATTATTTCTTTCTCACAACAGATAAACTGTTGAAAAACGCCTTTAGTTTCAAAAAGGGTATCATTTGATAGGCTATCAGTGAAAGCCAAGGGGACGGTAGATCTTGAATGGAGTGGAAAATTTTGTTTTTTCGTAACAGTTATCTTGTTATCAATTTTAGCCGATTAGAAGAACCTTTTATACAATCAAGTTATTTAATTATCTCCCGTATTGTATAACAGCTATTATTTTTCAAATATCTATTGAATAGTGGTTTGGATGGTATGCCTGTATGCCAGCCGTTCCTCTCACTGCTATCGCATAGCGATAATATTAAAGCACACGCTTGAGGTCGTCCGTAGCCTAAGCGCATACTCTTAAAAAGAGTGACCAACTTATCAATAATAAAAATTAAGACTTTTGGTTGTATCTAATTTTCATGTGTTTGTTGGAATGGTATTCAATCATTTCGATCAATTTCAAGGCATAATCTATTATGACATGAAAATGTTCGGAAAGTAAAGTTATTTCACTTATTACGGGTCAAAATAATAATCAAAAATGTTATTTACTATTTTTATTATTCAAATGATAAAGTTACCATGGTAACGCATTAAGTAAATTCACCAGCTTAGCCATTAAGTATAAGATATATTTACAAGAAATGGCTTGTTTTTACTTGCTAATCCATTAATGTGTCCTAATTTGGAATGTTTTGTGAATTCTAGGAAAGTGAGCGGTTGTGCAGAAGTGGTGGCCGTCTAACCCCAAGTATACTATGTTTTTTATGCGTACGTGAGCTAAACGAGTACATAAACACAATGATATCATTGCATTTGTGATTGGCTGCCAATGAAGTCACTGCAATACTATTGGTCCAACTATTGACAAACATTGTGATGATATTGGGCTATAAGTGAAGGACTCACTGCTTATGTGATTCATAACTGAATTGTCTCTCGAAGTGTTCGCAACTAATTTTAGTGATCAAAAAAGTATCAAAAGTTTTTCTTCTCCAATAAAACTGAAATTGTTTTTTCCGGAAGAGTTTTATTTAGTTTACAAAATAAGTTATACTTCATATAAAAGTACCACAAACTTATCTGATGACATGAAGATGATTTCGACTACAAGACGACAGAATAGCCTGTCCTTAAGTGGCGGACATATAGTATCGGACAGTCTGAACATCCCGTCATATTCGCCGAACGCCGTGTCGAGCCTCGCACAGCCCTTTGATTGGGACGACGCGGTCGATGACGTCAATACACCTGATATCGACCCGTCTTTCTTCGACAACGGCCCTTTCTTTAAGAAGTACAACAGTCAGACCAGTCTTCAAATGGAACAGATAGACGCCATTATGAATGATGAGGGGCTGTTCAATGCTGATCAGACCAGTTTCACGACCGCTGATGACACAAACCAGCAGTCAATGCAACATTCATTAGAAGATAACTTCGATTTGTCTCAACTCATTAACCAAACCACTGTCGACATCAAAGACTCGCAGTCAATGGTCTCACCCAACGATGTTCTCGAAAACCATTACATCCCCACAACGACAGCTCCGGTACTCCACTATTTGGAGCCGAGACCTGTTGAGTCGATCGCAACAACCGTTGACATCAGTTTCATAAACGACCCCTCACTTATCGATTCCCTGACCAGTCAATCAACGGTGGAATCGTTTCAGTTTTCAAGTCCTCCTCATATGACCCAAACATATTCACCGACACTGCCATCAACCACTCAGTCATATGCCAGTCCCAGTCCATCACCTGCACTGTCGTATACATCGACGACAAGTCAGTCGACTTTGGTCTCAGCCATGGATGGCATGACTTCAGACACGAACACAATCGATAGTCTGATTGAAACGAAACCGGAGCCCGAATTCCTTCAGCCAACGGTCATCAATGACCACTTGTATACTAGACCTCAAACCTCAAAGCGAAGGAAGACAACCGAAAAGCCGTCGGCCCGACACAAGAACAATGCGGCCTCCAAGAAGTCCCGAGTGACCAAACGGGACAAACAAAAGGGAATGGAGGAACAAATTCAGCACTACATCGAGGATAACGCCAGATGTAAGGAAGCCATCCAAAAGATGGAGAAAGAGATTGAATGGTGCAAAAACTTCCTCTTCAAGAAAGTTACCTCCAGAACTTGAAGCACCTGACCTGACGCCATACCATTCAATACATACACTTTCACATCAATCACTAATTCGCACCCAAATGTGATTAATAGACATTCATTTCCTCCTCATTTAACTCATAGAATCATTTGATTCATATTTTTGATGTCGATTTCATTTTGTATTTAAATCTTAATTATTTATATAATATTTGTTTTTTTCTCGAAATTCATTTCAATTTCTATAATTTCGACAATTTTTGTAAAATATTTTTATCATTTGATTTAATCAGAAAAATAAGTAAATTATATTAATATTGTGTTGAAAAAGCATATAATGATATGTTTTAATGCAAATAAATGTTATATTAAATGAAATTTATTGCAATTTTTATTGAATTTCTCGAAAATTCTCTTATAATTTGATGAATGCTTTTGAACCACTTTTCGTGGCATTTATTGAATTGTCTTTTGGGAAATAACCAGGAGATGAGTAATGGCTGGTTTTTTTGTGGTTATGAAAATTTCCCCATAATATATTCGTGGTTATTATTATTCTTATTTAATCCAGGCATTTATTTGAACAGAGATGACCTACTTTAGGTATTTTAATTGAACTATTAAACTTTCAGGACGTAGACCTTGGTCTTTCCGTAGGAACCGTTATTTCTTGACCTAAAATCTTAAAGAATGATTCAATAGTTTGTTTTCATTGCGACTGAAGTTCTTAATCACTTCTTTGATAAAATTTTCTTAAATTCAAACACATTTCCGATAATTTTTATTCAATTGAATATTTATTTATAAATTCAGTACTTCTTTAGATTTTCATTCTAAGCCGACTAAAAGAGGCACTTGTTAATTATTAATAACTATTAACTATGACTTTTCATCTCGCAAAAAAAGAACTTTTTTAATAGATTTCCTGAAATTTCTGATAAATTGCTACTTGTTTTCGATTAAAATTTTGATTTGAGAAAAATATTGAAGGATTAGATTTTGAGCTTTGATTCAACCGATAAAACCTATTTAAATAAGAATTATTGAGCGGATAAAAAAATAACTCCCACTTGTAATGTGACAAACATGGGTAACCAAGGGGTGCGTCACCCAAATCGATAAATCGATGATTTAAGCCTTGAACACAGACTTTGATTCATCAAGATAAGATTTATTGATATTATATGGAAATAACGTGACAACAGACACTTATCGGTTCTGTTATGCGAACAAAGTTCAAGTAAAAAAGTGAACTTGGCTATTGTATTTTTTCGGCGCCAGTGTTTTAATGCATTCTAATCGATATTTCTGGGATTAACTGTTTGTAATGCACTTTAATTTCTGGAACCAATAGTTTTTTGTCACTCAATAGTCTTCTTTATCTATGAATGTCCCGAAAGAACTCTATTTTCAATGAGGTGTCAAATGGGGTACAAATGGGGTACAAATGGGGGTACAATAGGGTTACAAATGGGGGTACTTTACCTCCTTTTTTATCATTGCCATGAGAACATTTTATATTAATCAAGCATGGTAATTAACAAATTTATCGTGTAAAAATTAATTATTGTTTAATTGCCTGATAAATTAGCTTAATTTATGTTTGTTTATGATTATTTCTTTATATCAAGACAAATTAATCAGAAATATTCTTGTTTTGAGTTTGTGGTAGATAAATTTGAAACAAATAATTACAATATATTTGCCAGCATACTTTATTGAGATGATATCATGGTAAATCAGCCAAATAAGCAGAAAACAGGTGACATCAGACGCATGCGTTTCGTCATCGCATATGTGGTAACCAAAGACCATTTTGTCTCATTTGAGGCGTTTGTTTGCATATAAGAGGGGTTAAAGTTTTATACGTAAACGAAGTGCGCCTCCAATTAAATAGTTTATAATAAATTTGAAATGGAGTACATTACACATACGACATATACTATGTCTACCGACAAACATTTTACTCCGCTTTTAGCTTTTTATTAATAAATCTTTAATAAATGTTTTGTCCATAAGTTAAGATATGAAACCAATTTATCCTTTTTTTTACCAAAAATTCAAATAGAAATTAATTGTAATTTAATTGAAGTAAAAGTAATTTGTTTGAAAATTGGGTATCAATTGATGAAACATTTGTGAGAAACAGAGAGATCGCCGGAAAACTTGACTCTCTCTTATGTTTGAAACTTTTCTGTAGTTTTGAAAAATATGAGTAAAAGTAACGATAAAAACAATTTAATCATTGATTGCAATAAAAGTAATTATAATTTAGAGAAAAATGTTGGCAAAAGTGAGGTGACCTCAGAGGAGAAGTTTGAATGCGAGTGTCGTTTGGGTGCCAACGATAAGCCCTGTTATTTGCAGTTTGACATCAAACACATGATTGACCACAGAATCGATTACCAGAGTTGTGACTATTGGGACGACGACTGCTATAACTTATTGAACGAACGGATCATTGCTATCATGTAATCAATTGCTTCTCATCTTTGACTCGTATTCCTCCTGAGTGTAATCCCATCCCTGGTTTCGATTTGTTTAGGAATATTCTTAAAATTTGATGACCAGAATATTAATGTATTTTTCTTATGTTCTTCAGGTCTGTCCTAATAAACAATTCGCCGGAATCTCAGAACTCTAACCATAAGAAACAAAAAAGGACTAAAACGAGCACAAAGTTTCTTTGGAGGGGACGACCCGTCTGTAAAAAGCTGTTTCTGTTCGTTCACGCCATCAAAAAGCCAAAGTGGTCATACCTGAAGAAGAGGTACCTGTCTTATGGTGTAGAGCCCCGACAGCACCAGAATAAGATCAATCCGGTCAACAACAACGCCATCAACACTGAAGAGCGGAAAACAATCGTCGAATTTATCAGAGAATATGCCAAACAAAACGCTCAGAACCCGAACTCTGAGTCGACTGTCCTGTTGGGCGCCGACCAGTCCGTCAAATCAATTTACAGACATTTTCGCGACAATTATAGCGAACGAAAGATCAGTTACGAGACGTTCAGAAATGTCTGGAAACTTCATTGTCCGAACATTAAATTCGAGGCCAAAAACGACAAGACTTTGATCATTGAGTTCATCAAAAACTATGCAAAACGGCACTCATCGCCCGGAGTGCTGTCCGGTGCCGGCGATACCTCAAAAATTTGTGTTTTATCGGCCGAACATAACGTTAAAATAGTTTATTCTGAGTTCAAACAGACATACAATTGTGATATAAGTTATGATGTGTTCAACACTACGTGGAAGACATGCTGTCCTTATGTCAGGTTTGAGAATAGTTCTCATTATAATAAACGAAAGTGCAGTCACTGTGGAGTCGACGGACACACCAATAGGAAGATCGGTGACCACTTCCTCTGTCCTCTTAGAGAGTCGGAGTCAGGACTGTCTGGTCTAATGAAAAAAGCGGTTCGAAAGTGAACCGAAACAAGTCTTCAATAGTTTTACAGTCATAAAGGCATTCAATCCATTCACCAATTTGTATATTTATAGTTAATTTTTACCAATAACATTATATAAATGAGCATGATGATATTATAGGTTAATATGTATAATCTGAAGCTTATTTATCAAAGTACCGTTTTCCCTGGTCTTTAAGAACCGGCCCTTTTAAGCCATTTTTATAAGAAGGGGGTCCTTATAGATCATCTATAAGGTGATAGCAACAAGCAATAGTCTGAGACCGGTATAAAGACATGCCTTTATATTAACCCTTAAAAGGGTATCCTTTGGAACATTTTTCCCAATCGATTAATATTTGTTAATAAAAATTAAACGGAAAAGATTTGACTTTTGGTATTTTTTTACTTATTATATTATTATCAGAGCAAGGAGTTATATTCTTTTGACCTTTTCAAATGTAATAGCCATTACCCACAGACTTGGGGTGTATTCGAAACAAGTACTGAGGGTCATTTTGACAAAAGTTATAAGTGCATATAAAAGCATATTTAGGGGGTAACAGAATATATTGAAAGAATATTCATGCTTTGAACTAAACCGCCATTTTGTTCTTTAATGGAAAGAAATAAGCCTTCAAACTTGCAAAATAGCGTAAATAAATTGAATTACTCTTAAAATTCCAGGAAATAAGCTTATTTTAGAAACAAGATGGCCGCTAATGGCCACTCTAGGTCTATTTTGGCCTTCCGAATTTTGCTCCTTTAGCCGGTTTCATTTGGCCTTACTTTATGGGCTCCCCTATAGTGGTGGCCTATGGGGGAAACCTTAAACAATATTTAAAAATTCCGACAAATTGGGAAAATAAAAGTATATTTTAGGGAAAATTTTACTTCTTTTTATAGAATATTGTGGCATATTTGGTCAGAATTAGTCTTGCAAAATGTCCGAAAATCTAGTCCCTTGCTGCTCCATTTGGTAAAATTTGATTTTCACTCCCTTTCCAATCCCTTTCCCCAAATTTTCTATACTCCCTTTCTAATCCCTTTATCCCTTTAAATGATAAATCTAAGCCAAATGTTCGGTAAACGACATTTTTTCAAAATATTTAATACAAATTAAAAGTTAGATTTAATGAATAGCTGTTGATTAACAGATTCTTGGTTTGATTTGTTGTCAGTAAATGTAAGGTCAGCATTAAAATTGCTATCAGTCGATAAACACTAGCCTTTTTATTGCAGGGACAGTCAATAATTTCTTACTTACTTCATGTAAAGGGAGTGACAACACTGAATCTGACTCCCTTGCTGCTCCCTTTCCATTAAATTTTTTCTCAATCCCTTTCAAATCCCTTTAAGGGAGTCGGGAGTAAAGGGACTGAAAGGAAGTCGGGACTCAACTTTGCAAGACTAATTCAAAGCATCTGTTATTTAACCATATCTTCGAATATAATGTCTGCACAAATGTTTTTGATTTTGAAACTAATTTTATTTGTATTTAAGCAATGAAATTAATTTGAGCAAGAAAAGTCATTGACGGACTCAACTCATAAACTTTTCATTTAAATTATTCATTTTGTAGAAGGGGCACTTTACACTGGTAACCACTTTAGCAATCACTGTTCTCTCATTATTTGTTTCAGTGTAGGCCTTCACATGCAATAATCATTAGTCACTAATCCATTACAAAGTTAACAAAAAAGTGGTCAAATTTTCTCTTCGCATAATCATTGACAAAAAAAAAGTTATCATATTATTATCTATCATATTTTATTCTATTTGACTTGGTCAATTTGGCACAAGTCTCAATAGAACCCGCCTCTTTAAGCGACCAGATTTTACGATTAAGGTAGATGATTTATTGCATAACTAAATCAACAGAATATAATCGGAGAGATGGCACTCAAAGTTATTTATTCTCTTTAAAGTGGGTTAAGGCTTAGGATTTTGTGCTATGAATCTCAATTCAAATATTCTTGGTATTCTCAACAAGAACAAAAAACACACACAAAAACAAAATATCTTTATTGTTATTATTATTTTATTTCGATATTTTTGTTTCGATTGAATGTTCATTAAATATTAAAATTTTCTTTTCATTTTTTTCCAAAATAAATATTTATTCATTTGATTTTACCTTGAAAAGAATCATCTTAAAAAAATTTAATCTTAATCTGAATTCAAATAAATGTTTAATTAAATTAGAATTCGATTGAAATAATTTTGTGAAAAGTTTGAAATTTCAATTGAATTTGTTTTCAAATTAGAGTTCAATTAAATTCTGAAAAATGCCATTAAAGTATAGAAACGTTTAAAAGTGATTTATCACAGAATTTGAAGCTCTTTTGTGAACTGACAAATTCAGTCGATGTTAAATATGAGGTCAGGTTATGTTAGGTTAGGATTGATTGGCTCTTCAATGTCCGGTCAGCCATCCGTATCATCCGTTGATTAAAATATGAAACATTTTAATGCAATAAAACGACAAAAATATTTCATTTAAATGAGACAAACGATTAAACAATTGTGATATTGAAGTCCGGAAATGCATTGATATAGTGTTAGGCAATTCTGACCACACGTACGACGACCTGATCTGTTGTTAAAATATATTTGCGAATCAGGTTTGCGATCAGTTTGTCCTTTCTATTGGTAGACAATTGTAGTGTCCATTATTAGTGTATTCACTTTATGCAGAAAACATTCAGTTATGAGCCGTCGATCGATGACTGTTCCGTCAATAAACTGTTAAAATACTTTTATTCCATTCCAAGTGCTGTGCAGTTATTAACGAATCGTTTAACAGTATTTTTAGCAATTTTTTTAATCAATGCATTTCCTGTCAAACATCAAAGCAAATCAATGGATGATCTGGTGCTGACCCTCAATCTGTTAGCCCAGACCTCCAAATGACAGCCAACTGCTGTTTCAATCAATTCTCTGTCAATGAAAATATTTTTCTTAACCTTATTTTCTAAGAATGTTTTGAATTGTGATTAAAGTGAGAAACTATGAGAATGTGTATTGACTTCAATATGTTCTTACTATTAGTGATGAAAAAATTCAGATTTATATCAAATCAGATAATAATGATTCCAATCGTATTATCGGTTATCGCCAGAGCTGTAGTCGAATCCAATAACTGTTTCGGTGGAGTCGAGACATTTGAAAAGACAACTGTCACTGACTTTGACCAGAATGTTGGGGTTTTAGGAACTCTACTTCATCAAGAGAATGCTGCCCTTACCCGTGACTGTGTCAATCTGTGCAGACAACAGCCCCGGTGTCAGGCCTTCGGTTTGAATTACGCAAAGTTTCGTTGTTCTGCTTACGCACAAAATTCAAACCGAAATAGGGACCGACTCAAGCACTCTGTCAGCACCAACTTCTTCGAAAAAATTTGCCTGAAAGGTATATCCAGACAAGTCTATGACGGCGCCTGTGGTCACGAAAGGCTCTGGTCTTTTGAAAGAGTTAAAAGTGCTTTTATTGACGGCTTTGTTGAGAAAAAGATCGATAGCGTCGGCAACAGAGAAGAGTGCGCCAAATCATGTCTTATGGAAAACTCTTTCATCTGCAGAAGTGCTGATTATGATGACGTCACACGAATATGTCAAATGTCTAAAGAAGACCGAAGAACTCAATGGCAGGCCTTTAGACAAGTGAACGGAAGCTCCAGGGATTACTTAGAGAATCAATGCGCCGCTCCGGGTATGCACTCCTTCCTAACTCATTTCAATATTGAGGAAGTCTTTCATTAAATTTTTAATTAGTTTTGCCTTCGCTTTTATTGTTAACAAAATTATTGTGAAATTATTTGCATTTGATTTCCTAATGAATCGCTTTTCAGTTTTGTTTTTGTGTTTAGTTTTGAATCAAAACAAAAACAATTAGTGAAAAACAGTTAGAATTTATTGAATTGATTCAAACATTTTGTTTCGAGTGATTTGCATAAAAAGGAAATCTGCTCCAAATAGTTGCTTATCATAGGGTTGGACACAATTACCTGAAAAGGATTACTTCATTTCGATTATAACACTATAAATGATATCGATATTGAACTTGTATTCACCAAACTCTTCATTCATTGATAATTTATACAACGAATTACATAACAGTTCTGATCAAAATCTAAATTTAGATTTGACTTCAATATATGTTCAGAAAATAATCGATTAAAAAGTATAAGTATTTAATATCACAATTAAATATTTCAGACGATTTCTTCTTTTCTCACTTTAAGTCAATTCTCAATTTTAAATAATCAATTATGCAATTGTTCCGGATTATATTCAAAATCACCATAAGGCTGACGTCTAGACTAACTAAACTGTTCGGACATATTTAAATAAAAGATTTTACACCTGGGTACTTGAAAATTCGACCAAATTTTAAGAATTTTAGCTTTTATTTTGACAGAATTGTTCAGAACATTTTGCATAATAAGTTTTAACTGATGACTACACTTCACTTTTTTATTAAGAAAGTTAACAAGTTTGCAAATTGACCAGTGTCTTTAATATAGGACCGTCTTCATGTGTTTACAGGACGAAACCAGACTTTTCTGTGCTGTCAATGGATTCGTTACACTTCGCTCAGTCGTCAGATGACTGTCAGATGCAGTGCGATAGGGAGCAGTCCTTCAATTGTAGAGCTTTTAGTTATATAAATAATCGCTGTATTCTGAGCGGCGACGACGGTATAAGTCTAGTGGACACAACACTCCCTCAACAGAAGGGTGCTGTATATGGAGAGCGGACATGTGTCGCAGAGTTGTGCACGAATGGCATTTTCACATATGAGAAGATGACGGGACATGTCTTGCGATCGGCAGTCACTACGGCTGTTGAGTTGCCTGATATCGGAACTCTAGGGGTGACGGGTTGGTGTCGGGAGAGCTGTGATGCCGCCAATCTAAACTGTCCCGCATTTAGTGTCAACTATCAGAGTAATAGATGTGAAAAATTGGACCGAAATTCTCAGGGCAGGACTGGTGACCTCATCCCCAGAGAGGGCGAGAGTTACTTTGAAAAGATATGTCTAAGAGTTCCACAAATCATGACACAGTGTCAGGACAAGTACTGGGCCTTCGAACGCATTTTAGGTATGTTTCCATTCCAGTCAATCCTTGAACTTCCAAATAGTTTTTGTTAAAATCAAACTTAATTTTGAATTAATCACTACTCTTAGGCCATGAATTGGCGCCCATTTTATACAAAAAGACTCTAAACTTCGTTCAGAGTCGCAGAGATTGTGAGGAATATTGTCTTCAAGAAAGAGAATTCCCCTGTCGTTCAGCTCTTTATAATGACGAGACAACAGAATGTCGTCTTTCAGAGGAGGACAGGCGGACGAGTCCGGCCAGTTATTATCGTTCCCGCAGCATCAAGATCAATTACTTGGAAAACCAATGTGTGCGCAGCCACAGCACCTGTCCATACGAGAAGACATTAGATGCTTATCCAACGTATACTGATTTGGTTGAGACAAATGGCGTTTCCTCTCACGAGGTATGCGAAAAGTACTGCAATGAAAACAAACGATTTCTGTGCCGTTCGTTTGCCTACTACTCAGCCAATGGCCAGTGCTTCATCTCAGGTGATGATAGAGGCAGTGCTGCCTCTGCAGCTATACAGAAGAGATCGGGAATCGTATACTTTGAAAGACTGTGTCCAATACTGCCGACCACCGGCACAACATCTCATTTGACAAGTAGTAGCCAAAGTGGAAGTTCCAGTGACAGTCCCACTCCAAGCGTGACAGTTCCTACAACTGGTTCTACAAGTGAGCACCCGACTAATGGCACGAGTTTGGGCCCGGCTGGGAGTCCAATAACTCGATTTCCTGGTTCATTAATCCCCACACTTCCACCTAAAGGTAATGGCTTTTCAGCACAATTCGATCCATTTGCACTTCCACCACCTCAACCACAATCACCACAAAACAGTCGACCATCTATTTCAGGCCAGCCCTTAATAGGGCCAGAAATTCCGCAATTGCGAGCACTTGAGACAGACTTAAATAAGGTGCACTCACAAGGAGGCCGTCCGTCGCGTAAGAATTCATTTTTGATTTTATTAGAAAATCAAATGCTTTGCTTTAAACCCATTCCAAACAAAACCAATATTTTGATGTTTAAAATAATTGAAAACCATTTTTATGTTTAGAGCCCTCAAAATGTGGTCCAAACGCCCGCTATTTGTTTGAAAAGGTGACCAGTTTTGAGCCGATTGGCGGTCATCTGACTCTTCTGTACAGTGATCTCCAGAATCCTGGAATTGTAACGGAATGTGCTAGAAGGTGCGAGCACTCGAGTCAGTGTCGAGCCTTCGTTGTCGACTATTACCACCAGTCCTGTCACGGATTGTTTGAAAACAGTTCAATCGGTAATCTTGATTTGCGTCTATCAATGGGAAAGGACTACTTCGAAGGCTTTTGTGTTCCCAATCATATCGAATGCAACAAATTCTGGCCATTCGATAGAATCATAGATCAGGCATCCATTGGTGTCAACCCTCAGGACAAGATTCGTTTCATATCAAGAGGAGAGTGCAGAAAGCGATGTCTCGAAGAAAGGAAATATAAGTGTTTGTCCGCCAGTTATGATTCAGCTCTTCATGAGTGCAGACTTTATACGGAAGATCGAAACTCTGGAGTTCTGACTCTACTTTTCACGAAAGGAACCGATTATATGGAGAACCAGTGCGCTATTGGTATGAATGGATTGCCATTAAAATATAAAAGTAATGCTTTTCTATTTCAGACACCTTTTCGTGTAGATATCATCCCATAGAGCGGGACATTAGTATTGTTTCGGTGACTAAATCAGTTCGGGGGACGTCCACCTTTCACTGTGAACAGGCCTGTGATCACGAAAAAGAGTTCAACTGCAGATCTTATACATATTTGGACAGCCCTGATGGCAGTAACGCACCGGGAGGTAACCTATGCCTGTTAAGTTCAGATAATAGAGCGACCAGTCACCAGGGGTCCATGCAATTCAGGCCCCGAGCACTCTATGCGGAAAAGGATTGTGTTGATGTTAACAAACGAAGTCGTGTACCGGCAACGCCAAACATACCGTCCCAAATGCTGGACCCATTGTTGCCCGCATTATCTCAACCAATTATTCCCAATTTACCTAACATCGCACCACCATTTATGGTGAAGCCTACTCCACATCCACAAGCAGTCCACGACTCGCCTCATAACGTCATACCTCACATACCGGCTCATTGCGCTCCAAATGAATTCACTTTTGAAAAGACATTTGGTTATGATCTGCGTTATGCCCGCCGTGAAAGAGCACCCATTCCTCCTCGTTTAGGAGTTATGATTCACTGCCAGGACGAGTGTCTGAGAAGGGCTGACAGATGTAAAGCATTTATTGTAGAATACGGACAATTGCAGAGTTGTTTCTTTCTGGACGAGTCCGCCGGTGAGAACAGGAACCAATTGAATAAAGTGGTGGACACAACATATGTCGAGAAAGTTTGCCTCCGAGGTCAGTCTTCATTGTTTTATGTTTTCTGACTTTAAAGAATTTATTTATAAAAAAAAAGAAAAGCGATGCGAAAAGATTTGGACATTTGAGAGAATAATTGGTCACTCATTAGAAGAATCGGCGGATAAAGAGATTCCCAGTGTTTTGTTGAGAACTGACTGCCAGGACTTGTGTTTGGCTGAGAAGTCTTTTACGTGTAGGTCCGCAACATTTGATTATAGCAAACGTTTGTGCAAATTATTTGGTGAAACGCGACGTTCCCGACCCAACTCATTCAAAGCCACCAATGAATTCATTGATTACTTTGAGAACCAGTGCGTTACAGGTCTGACCCATTAATTTGTTGTGAAATTTAGTTTAACACCCTTTGAATGTGCAGAGCCATCGACCTGTCAATACAAAGACTTCCAGGATTCCTTCTTCCCATATATCGACAGAATAACACATTCATTTTCATTAGCGGATTGCCAGCGCCAGTGCGACGCCGAACGTCTGTTCCCCTGCCGTTCCATCAATTATGAAACTTTTGCCAGGGACTGTGCTCTTTCCAGTGAAGACATGGTAACGCTTGGAATGGGTCCAAATTCTATTATTCCCCGAAGAAATTCTCTTTTTAGTGAGAAAGGAAATTGTGAACAAGGTATAAACTGTTACCTTCTATTACAACTAACTCATGATTTTGACTTTAGTGAGCGTTCAATGCAATCAACAGGATATGGTTCTGACTCTTAACTTCGACAGCCCTTTCAATGGTAGAGTCTATGCTAAAGGAAGTCCATCGCAATGTTTTGTAGTGGGCACTGGACAGACACAACTTCAGGTTCTTTTTAAATGAGAAAGACATTTGTTTTAATTTTGATCATGTTCAAATAGTTCGCTATTTCTCTGGGTAGTCGGTGTGGAACCCGACAGGAAGTAAGCCATTGATTAAAATTAAAATAGAAATGACTGATATTTTGTATGGAAAGGGAGCCAACAATTTTGCTAATGAGGTGATAGTGCAACAGCACGCAGTCATTATGACAGACAGCGATCGGACCATTCGAGTGCTCTGTTCTTTTGAGACCAGTGATCAGACGGTCACTCTTATGAATGGCAATCAGAATGTTGGAAAACCCGCAGGAATTGACGTGACGTAAGGCACAAACATTTGATATTTTGTATTAAATAAATATTTGAGTGAATATGAAATTGAATGCAATTTAATGGCAATCATTTGAAGATCTCTACAAAATGCGAGGACACGACTCGAACATCCCATCACTTCGGTTGTGACGAATACAGCGCCGCCGCCGGCGGTTATGATGCGAATACTGGATAGGACTGCAAATGACGCTCAAATCGTTGGATTGGGTGATGAATTGGTGCTTAGAATAGAACTTAAGGACCCGAGTTCTGCATTTGCTTTGTTTGCCCGTAATCTATACGCCCGGAGCTCTAATGGCGAATCACTATTTCTTATCGATAATACTGGCTGTCCTACCGAACCGGCAATTTTTCCGGCTCTTCAGGTGGATATGAGAGACCGACGATCGCTATACTCGACATTCAAAGCATTCAGATTCCCGACGACGGGTGTCGTCAACTTTGAAGTCCAGATCCGTTTCTGTCAGGAAAAGTGCGATCCCGTCAGGTGCACGTCCGGCGCAGAATCATTCGGCAGAAGACGCAAAAGAGATACTAATGAAGAGGATAGTGATGTTGAAGAATATATCAACGAAACAGAGACTCTAAGACAAGACGACTCTTTACATCCGATTCTTATTCCTAACGATGAGGCGATTCTGGCCATAAGGAAGAGGACTAAAGGAATCAGAATAACTAAAATCGATAACAAAAATACAAATTTAAATAATTCCCATCGAAATAGAAGTGCTTTAATGGAAGACCAGCAAAATTTTACCTCTGAGTCGTTGCCTGATCCTCAACCACAGAGACAGTCTCCACAACAGTCCCATCCCCTTATACAAGATCCAAAACAAAGACATACGTTTCAATATTCTGACCCAAAATTTATTGAAAAGAAACCGGAGAGCACTGAATCACCTGTCCTTTTAAATAAGCCAATAATCAGACCGACTGTTTCTCCATATTCTCAATCATTCAGTTCGGATCAAAGAAATATGAACGAAAGGAACCAAATGTATGGAAATTATGGTTCAAATAGCCCTTCATCGGGGGCTCAGCCACAGTTAGCATTTCCGCCACAGACAACAACTCGAATGCCAACACATTTGTCATATCCGAGTGAATATTATCAGAGAAATGATTGGAACCAAAGAATAGTAAATAATGTCCAACAAAATGGTTATCCGAACTTTCATTCGAGTTATAATCCGATTCCTATGAACCAAAATGTTCACCAAATGAATAGTAATCGAAGTGCATATTGGCAGCCCTATCCATATCCTTACCCTTCACCTGCACAACGACCTCATGCATACTCAACTCCAGAACCAGTCACTCCCTACGCAATGATTAGTCATTTAGAGCCTCACTATCCAAACGAAGCCTATTATCCGCACGAATCCCAGTCCACTACACCAAAGCCAACAAAGAAAACTCGTCCACCACTTCATCCCTCATATCTAGAATGGGGTGATTCGAGACCAGGTCGGCCTCCACCAAGACCATCTCCTCGGACTAAAATAATCGCATCGACCGAAAAACCTCAAACACAGGAAATCCCCCTGTCTTTGACACTTATGGTGGGCGACCAAAAAGACTCGACTGTCAACTCAAACGACAATTGGAAGCAAAATACAAATAAAATAATTCAAAAGCGTAAGTCTTTTATTACTATTATTTAACTATTTAATGATTTACTTCAACAAAATGACTTCAGAAAGTATTTATTTCACTTCCAAATTGAAAAACTTTTGATGAGACCATAATTAAATGGTTGTCTCTTTTGACAGATGAAAGTGCCATTCAATCTGAAGAATGCGAAGATTGCAATGTAGGTCTGGCTGTATTCTATACAGCATTGACTGTATCACTCATTCATATGGGACTGGTCTGTGGCGCATACTTTTATATAACGAAATTGAAATCATTGCGCTCTAAGTTTGCCAACAATTCACAGTTTGACTCAGACGATGACATAACTCGTATCTCTCATCCCAACAGTTCTAGCAATCAATCGCTTAATGATAATGTCTTTTATGGTAATCGAGAACTAGGGTTCAGGTCATCACTGCCTCCAATCAGTAGTGTATTTGATTCGAACCTCCCATAAAACAGCACTCATTTTAGACTATTTTAAAAGTATTTTTCTAAATGTTTCATAAAATCCAAGTTTTAATTTCGAACTTTTTTACATACATTTCTTCAATCTATTTATTGAGTATTATTTGTCCTACATAAACTTCATTTTAATAAATAATAAAACTTTACAAAACATCAACATTTCACTATAAAATTTTTATTTTTGATCAAGTTAGTTTTTATATCTTTGGGCAAAATATAAAATATTCTGAATTCATAATTATATCTTTTTAAGAACTAAAGGCGTGGTTTAATTTTTCGAGGTTTTGAAAATTCGAATTTATTCAACCAATTAGTGAAAAGAATTATAGTTTTCTGAGTATAAAGGTGAAATACAGGTGAACTTCAGTATTGTGTACTTTAGTTTAACCGTTAGTCCTGATTAGAACTACTCCCGAGGTTTCAATTATTAAGAAGTTTACTTTCAAATTAAGTTCAACCAATTAGTGAACAACAGTTCTATTGACAAATAATGAAATTGTCAGCTAAAATGAGACAGTCAAGCCTATGAATTTTGATTTCACTCACAATGATTGGATTCATTTAATGCAAAGGACATGAATAGGAATAATATTGATTCGGGTGGGGATTAGTGGTAAAACTGTAGATCAGATTTGGATCAGTAATCCATTAATGAACCGAAACTTGCTCTAAACTTAGCGGCTCCTCCACATTGAACTCCACCTGAAGGGCCATCAGCTTTGGGACAATTTAGGTAAATTTCCGGAAATTTTGATAGTCAAAATTGACCAGATTTCTATTAATTACAATTTTCTCCAATTTTTGGATTTTAGGTTAAATTTAAAATAATTACTTTGTGGTACTTTTTGAATTTATTGAATTTATATGTTACTCTTGAATATTCAACATTCAATATTCAACATTGAATATTCAAGTCGCACATCCCTATTAATAAGTGACACTAATTAACATTTAGTTACAGTAGAGTAAAACATTCTTTGCCTAATTTCTAAATTGAAAGATGAAGTTCGCAAGTTTGTACATTTTGTTTTTTGATCGCTAACTGCGATATTAACCAAAATGAATATTAATTATTAGTTTTTGTGAACAAATTAGTTTCGGAGACCATCAACACAAAGGTCTGTCAAGATTCATGACCCTAGGGGAGATATAGGAGAGGATAATGACTCATTATTCAGACCAAAAACCTATGCGGATATAGGGATAGAGTATTTCAAAAAATTGCAAATGGAAATCTGAACCCCCACTCTCTGCCATTATTTTTCTTAAATACGCTTATTTCCAGTAATCTTAAGCTTAAATTAGCTTAATTAAACTAAGCCTTATTTTACTTAGCTTTAGTGAATTAGGTCTAATTTACAGAGTATTGAATTGGCGTCAGTCCGACTTATGTACAGGTCCAGCAAAAAAAAATACGATCGTAGATTTTGAATAACTCTTAGACGAATTAAGATAATCGATTTCTGTAA
>JAQIWP010000836.1:0-19673 GCA_034695525.1 Euzetes globulus | reverse complement strand
TCTCTCTCTCTCTCTCTCTCTCTCTCTCTCTCTCCCTCTCTCTCTCTCTCCCCACTGTTATCGAATGATTTAATGGTGAGTTTAATTCGATTATTCTTTGAAATGGGATTTCAATTCAGACATTAGGCGTCAAACAATTGCAAGATTAGAGAACAATAGTAATATTCCGTCATTTCAATAGAATCGAGATTAAGACCAATTGAAATAAGCAGGAGACAATCATGATAATAGAACATCCAATTATCGCTGTTACAAGCGCCAGAGCTCCGGGTGAAATCAAAATTATTTAATAAAAGCGAAAATAATAATAAAGTTTGATATTGTATTTAATAAAATATAATTGTATTAAACCTTGAGATAAATTCCCGATAAAAATAAGATAAAATGTGTACTAAATGTGTGTCTGTCTGTCGTCCAACTATTCCGACAGACCTGTGATTCCATTCAAATCTGATATCATTGGCGCCGACAGTATTAATATCATGGGTTATATAAATAGTAGAATTCTTTTTAAATGTCATGCGTTTCGTACAATACTTACAATGTATTCAAACAATTAAATCAGAGTAAGAACTAATGTGATTCATGACTTTCCGAAAGGTTACGTCGCCTGTTATGGGTAGCCTTCTATGCAGATATACTCTCGGTTTCTTATGTCTCGCAAGGAAAGGTCATATTATGTTCTCCTGAACTATTAAACTGAGCCTAATTTGAACCGAGGACTGTTTGCCAGCAGAAAATCGAGTTTTGAATACTGTTTTGAATACAGTTATTATTAATAAATCATTATTTATATTCAAATGAATATCGCAATTATATTCAAAGTGAGGCCAACATCGAGTAGGTCTGAGTGAATACAGGATCTGAAAACATATGCTCTAAAGCAGGTGTTCCACAACTGAACGGAAAGCCAGGAATAATACGCTTTTGCTTTCGTAGACCAATACTACTACTGAACACATATTACTGTAATTTTGTAATTCTAGTGATTCCACAATCACAGCACAGAACAGGCCTCCCGAACACTTTTCAGGTGCTCTTTTTGCTTAACAATTATTGACAATTACGTCAAAGCAAACAGACATCCGATTGATTGCGACATAAGATTAATACACTAACCATCAGTTAATTAATCGGCTTCTGTTTGGGAACTAACGTTTATTTGATGAGCTGTTCTCCCACTAGAAGGACACAACTGTACTCTCGATAAATTTGACAACAAATCTATTGTCTATGTCATGGGTTCACAGATTTTCAATGATTATTGATTTTGTGGGCAATGACTAAACATAGAAAATGAATAGAAAAAAAGCGCTTTAATTATTCAAAAATTACAACTCATTAGAAAAAAGTGCTTTTCTCGTGTGAATCCTGAATGAAACGATTCCGCAACCAATCAGTTGATAATCCAATCAATTAATTGAATCGGAAATGACATTAAAAAATGATATTTGATATCTGAGATACAAATATCATTTAAAATTCTAAACTTCAGTATAAGTACTCAAGTATTAGAAGCGATATAATTGTCCCTTAAAATGAGTATAGGATCTGAATGTCTGCAATTAAAACAAAGTTTTATTTTTATTTGAAACATAATTCTGTCGTTTGGTATATAATGTAGAAATGCGATGTGGATCATTTAATTCGGTGCTGCGTCAACACAAGACACAGTACTAAATAAGATCTAGACATAAAATAATAATAATCAGACAAGATTTTGCCCACAAGAAATAGTTTAATAGAATGTAAATCGCTATTCAGTCGACTCACGAATACAGTATCGAAACAAACAAACAAATGTTTACTTTAAAAGATCGCTAAAAAATTCAGACTATTTTTTAGGCTATGATTTCATAGTTATGTTTTGACAAAACAGATAATTAACAAAAACAAAATATACGAGAAAAACAAATGTTATGCTTCGGACATATTTTTGGAAAAATAGTCCATAGATGTGCAAGTGCTTAGTATTTGGGATGCAAAAAGCGAAGGTTTGTTTTCCTATTGAAAAGAAGTTCTTGAATTAGTCGCTCGACTTCGAGGCAAAAAAGTGGAAAAACTGACAAAACTTGTTATTCGTTAGATTTGCTTTTGATGTCACAATTATTAGCACAGAATCTGGTATTTCCGAAATATTTTATGTTTAATTTTTTAAAAGAATTGCGAAATGTATCCAAAAATAGCTTTAATTCAAGAATAGAGAAATAAATGATTTGTTTCGTTGCGTTTTTTTCGCTTTTATTATATTTATTCCTCCTTTGAATGCAATCCAAAAATAAAGGAAACATTTTTCGTAATGGCTTTTAGAAGTAGTTTATTAAAAATTCAGTATATTTTTAGATATACTTTCCTTTCCTTTGGGATAATATTCTTTGAAACAAATGAGTGATTTCGCAAACTTTGATTAAATAATTCAATGGCTTATTATTTGGAGAGAAGTGTTTAAAGCAAAAGCTTTTGGTGTTTAGGAATTAAAGGCGCGAAAATGCCAGGAATGCAGACCTTTTGCACAGACCTCTCAAACTCTGGCATTTAGGAGGCATTCAATAAACTTGTCGAATGGCATCCTGTGCTGACTCGCCATTGATGGCATGCGTGTCCTCTCTGTTTGTGGCCCTCTCTGTCTGCTCCCCTCCAGTTCACTGTGAACTGTTGAACCTTAATTGCAATCGTATGCCTGTGCTCTCACCAGTGCGTATTCGGTGCTCTCCAATGCTATCGCACATAATGTTATGACCGGTTAGACCGCATTCTTCAAAGGATTCATTCACTGGATTTCCAGTTCTCACGGCTCAAGAAAAGAGCGCCAAAACTGAGTACAAACTCTATTGTTAGGCATCTGAAGAATTGGAGAACAATGTCATACATTGACTCCTATTTGCCTCTAATGTCTGCCAAAGAGTTCGTCAAAACAAATCATTATATCTTTGGCCACAACTTTGATAGCAAACAATCCGTTACTAACCTCTCAGTAATCAAAAGATCAGAAATATTTGAAATATTTAATCAATTAAAGAGAGATAACCACAAGAAATGCCCAAAAAAGTTAATTAGATTTTCATAAGTTGTGAGCAAAGACAGCAATTTTTGACTAATTAAATGCCATTTTAGCCAAACCTTCTTAAAGGTCTCATTAAATTTTGATGGCTTATCGCCAATATTGTCGATCTAGATCGATCGTGATTGTTCATTTTCGCATTAAAATAGGATCTAAATTACAATTGATAATTTGCCCATTTATTTAATAATTGATACTAGCTTATTGAGAAATAATCCTTTTGCGGAGGTGGCGATTGGCGCCTATTTATTAGATGTAAGCCTTCTGTCAGACAATATCTAAGAAATTGTTTATCTCGTTATGAATTTCCAGTGAAATCATAAAATTCTAGTGAAAGCCAACGGAATTACCATTTGAAGAGTCATATTGTTGTTGTGTTTGCCTACTCTGATGCAATCGTGTCGTATCAACAATACCACGCTCATTTTTTTAATGTCATCCAAGAACTGGCTAACTTTTTTGGTTTCCCTTATTCCCTGCTCTCATTTAAATTAATTTTTAATCAGATTAATGAATGAAAAAATCAATTCTTCAAATCATTTGCACTTCCGTTGAATTTGAGTAACTTTTTGCAAATTCAAATGAAAAGCACTATTTTGTTGGGTTTTGTGCGAAAGTGCGCACAAATTCTCTCAAATTCCTTTCAGTCTAATGTAGTCGTAATTGTATTCATTCAGAGCTGGCACTAGACCTCATCCTCGGCCCCACTTCCCGACGGCTTTCCCTCATCAAATCGCTACTAACCTATTATCAACTTTGAGGCACTCATTACTAAATATGATTCTTATTTTCAATTGTTTTACTCAAACCTAGTATGGCTCAATCCTAGTATAATTTCGGAAAGTACCAAGGTTTTATTAATAGATTGCGTTAAACTTCTTTTATACTTAATAGCAATGATAATTAATGAGTTGACGTCTGGAAACATTACTTGGATTCGTGCACAATTGCAAAATCCCATCAAATTAAAACTGGAAAGACTATCATTTACATTTAACTTCACTAATTAGCGATTTAATAATTTTTATTCAAATTTCCTGGTAATAGATATGCATCTGATATAGAGGTGGAAAATTGTGGCAAATTGATACCATGAATTAAAAATTATACCAAATGTCTAATAACTCCTAATTAATGTTTATTAATAAGTTCTCCGATTTAAATGTTTTGCAATCAAATTTCCAAACAAATAACTAATATTAAACAGTTATTTGAAATTCAAATTACATTTGACTCGATTATTACGTATACTTCTAAGAAAGAAAGTGCATCATAACCTTGATAAACTTTCCTCGGAAGAGCGAAGGGTTGTGAAACGGAATGTGTTTGGGCCGGAAACCCGCACCGTTTAGGCGCGCTTAGCGAACGCTCAGTACGAGTCATATACACGTTTGATTGGCGGCCGAGTGTATTGGCACCGATTCTTTTGGTTACACGACTTCAGACAGTCGTATAGCACCTCAGACATAGTCTTACGCAATACAAGTAAGTTCTTTGTCTGATTGCTATTTTACAGGCGATTCTCACAGTTTTAGACACGAAAACAATTAAAACTAAGCTAGAAATCAAAAATTTTGAAAGAACAGTAAATTTGATAATTTTTTAATGGCTCAAATAATATAAAATTGCAATTAGCAAGAATAAGTTTCATTGACTTTAGTTGGAAATTTGAAATTTTGAAGTACGTCAGTGCGAACCCACTTATTTATGACCCCCAACTCATACTCAGACAATTGATCTCTCATTTTGACGCTTTTCTAAACAAATTTCCACAAATCATAAAAAATGATTTCAAATTTACATGTGATCTGAACTTAAATTTGAATCTAAATGTCTTTGATTTTCCCAAAAGTAGTGTAAAACGTTTGCGAATAGATTGCGAAGTAAGTCAGTTGAGCGTAAAGTCTTGTGAAAGAGTAGTGCGTTAGTGGAGACCCTATACGTAGTGTATGTGTGAGCGCGCATTGATATTATTGGGTTGTGGTTGCGTTGGCTGTCGTCAGAGAAGAGCCTATTTTACCAGTGCTTTAGTAAACGTTAGACCAGTTTTGGTGCAGTTGTAGTCGAGAGCAGTCATTGTAAGCGAATTTGCAAACTCTCATACATAGAGCCATATAGTGTTACGAAAGGCCGATAGTAGACAGTACTCCCTGTTTGGTGGTATCACTCCTACCACTACCAGTGCAGCGAAGCCTCGCAGTAGTTGTGCTTAAGTGCCGGCCAAACGACGATCCCTAAGGTTGTGGACTCGTGTGAAGACGAGATAATTGTTCCGATGTCTTGTAATTGGAAGTACTGTTGTTTGAAGTGTTAATAAAAGTGTTGAATCAGTGCTGAACTCAAACTCTACGCTATTTATAAAACACTTTGGACTCAATTCAATGTTCAAAACGGATAACAAAATGAAAACCAATCCTAAAGAGCCGTTCGACAAATGTTACCGAATCGGACACGTCCTCGGGAAGGGTGGATTTGGTACGGTTTACAGCGGATACAGACTCCGAGACAATTTGCCCGTAAGTCTCCTTTTTATTGAGCAAAACATTACTGCTTTTAAATGCCTGTCCTATGCATACATTGGATGAGTGAATGCCCGCCATTTCCACAACAAGTCATTGCATGAGAGCTCTGACGACTCAGCACTGAATTGAGTCCACACTCTTTGCGCCAAAACAAACCCCAATCTCTTTCGGCCTCAAATCCACTGACCTTTCAGTCATTTTTTCTTTTACTTATTTTTGATCCAAATATTTGGAGTTTTAGCGAATGTTTTTGTGAATCAAATTTAAGGCAAAACTTTCAAACATATCCTCATTTGACTCAAACATTTTTTTACTCAATAATTTCATATCAGAAATGGTTGAGCGGACAGTGGGGTCGGGCGACTGTCGATAAGATTATTCCCCCCATTAGTAGCTCTGCTTTTTGTTTGACTTTTAAATGAATTAATAATTAAATAAAAATATTGTTTTGGTTTTTAGGTCGCAATCAAACACATAAACAGAGATAAAATCACTTCTTGGGACTTCTTGAATGGTCACAGAGTGCCCCTGGAGATTGTCCTGATGCGCAAAGTGGTCAACGTGTCCGGAGTGATCAAACTCCTCGATTGGTATGAGAGGATCGACTCCTTCATAATCGGTAGGTTTACCATTGATCTGATTGAGACCAGTTGTCAACAATTGTCTTATTTGTGGTGCAGTTATGGAGAGACCAGAATCTGTAAAAGACTTGTTTGACTTTATAACGGAAAAAGCAGTTTTGGACGAAAAGCTGTCCCGCGTTTTCTTCAGACAAGTCATCGAAACAGTGAAGGCCTGTCACGAAGAGGGAGTCATTCATCGAGATATCAAAGACGAGAACATTTTGGTCGATATGAAGACCTATACTCTTAAGATCGTGGACTTTGGGTCCGGAGCCTTCCTAAAGGATACCCCATATAATGAATTCGATGGTAAGCTTCTTAATAGTGATTACATTGAATGTCAAAACTGTTTATCAGTTTATGTTGTGATTCGCATTAAATGTTTGCCAAACAAACAAAAAAAGATTCATTAATTATGGCTTAAGAAGAAAGAAACAAAAATGCGATTTATTTATAGCCAATCCGTCAGCTCTGACTCAAGACATTGAATACAATTGTATAGGGATTGTAAGGTGTAGTGGTGTCAGCGCTGGTACGTCATCGATAGCACCGATCTTTCCTTTTACGTCATTGTGTTGTTATTGACGTCTATTTGCAAGCGTTAGTGCTTTCCATCCATTCCCAGAAGTCTTAATATGTCTTAAGTGGCAAAACATTTTTGAGGAAGTATTTGTCAATAATTCCGAGAAATGTTGTTTAGGTTTAGTCTTAATTCGGCCAAAAACCCCTTTAATTTGTCTCTTTATGTCCAGTGGTTAGGTCTGTGACAATAGGGATAAGACTAGTATAGCATTGGTTGTCAAATATTGAGTTCGGGTTTAAGCCTTTATTAAACGAATCGCTAAAATCAAAAGTGGGTTTTCCTCCACACAAGTAATTGTTGGCTTAAATTGAGTGCGAATCACATATTTGTCTCAATGTCTGTTCCCTTTTTGCCATCGCATGCGTATTGACCCAAATTCCAGACCCAATGCTATTATAATTGTTTTTATTTATACTTTTGATAACATTATAACAGATATTAATTGTTTTTAATTGAATTGTTAGGCACTCGAGTCTATAGCCCTCCGGAATGGATTCGTCACAACCGATATCATGGCCGGTCTGCCACTGTCTGGAGTCTGGGTATCCTTCTCTATGATATGGTATGCGGAGACATCCCGTTCGAGAAGGACGCAGACATTGTTTCCGCTGAACTCAGATTCCGGCGGAAGTTGTCCTCCGAATGCCAGGACTTGATTCGGAAGTGCCTTTCGATGTGTCCGTGCGATAGACCTTCATTGGATCAGATACTGATCCATCCGTGGATGTCATGCAAGTTAGAGAGCGGTGTCTCTTCGGGAATACCCGTTCACTGCAGGAGGGCGGCCAACGACTCGAACGCTATGAGTGATCAGTCCTCGCAGTCTTCGACCAGCAGTCAAGAGTCCATTTGACCTGAATTTGTGTTTAGGTTATAATTAATTAAATTGAATTCATTTTCATTTCATCGATATTTTATTTCATCGAAACATTAATTGTAAATAAATTGTAATTTAAATCTCAATTCCTTTTATTTATGTTATGCTGGGCTTCAATACTAGGAATAAATAGTTTTTATAAGCTTTCATACAATCAATAAAACATTTTCATTGATTATTGCACTAAATCTCGACTTTATTTCTCAGAATTAATGTGTTTTTCCTCGCATTTTGAATATCAATTGGACGGATATTTTGACGCATTTTATCCTTAATTAGAGTCGTGTTTCGCAATTGCTTTTCGCAAATCACTTTTTCAACACATTTAAAGGTTTTTTGTCGTTAGTCGCCTAAAATTGTTGAAAAAGTCACTGACGGAAGGAATTCAGAGATAATCAACTGAATAATTGAGTCGGAAGTCTGTCGTGAAGAAGAGCTGATAAGCTTCGAGTTTAAACTTTAAAGCGATTGGACAGACATTGTCTGATTCCGATCATAACCTATCAGTAAATGCAGTTCTAAAACATTGTTTAGTCTCAAAAATTGCTCATTTGGTGAATGTTTTAAAACTAAACCATTGAATAGTTTATTAGAGAACAATGTCATGCATTTGGGTTGCATTACATGTACTTTACTTCAGTTGCACTCAATTCCAATCCTATATTTAATTTGAAAATAATAACAAACCTGTGCTAAACATTTCACTTTTCAGGCCTTTCCACGACTCAAACTTCAATATCTCTTCCAATTAGTAATTTCAATAAGGAAATTATGCTTGCTTTTTTACTTTTCAGCAAGTACAGTTTGATTTGTTTGAGCAAGTATAATAATTTAGTTGTTCTTGGGATTTCAATTGAAGTTTGTTAGCAGAAGTCTCCCCCTTCTAACAGAGTATGTCTTTTGCTTTCATTTGTAACTGAATTTTAAGTCAAATGCTGTCAGACCTGACATCCTTTGCCAGTAAATTGAAGTAAATTTACTGAACTTTAAGAAAAATTTTAATAATTTTGCTTAAATTTGCTTAAAATCAATTAAATTAATGAAAAAAGTAATGTTTTAAAACAAAATTATATGAATATTAAAGGACAGAATGAATGACGAGTTCTTTCATTGAATTGGTCCGCTTCTGGACGCTTCCGGTGAAGTCGTCCGCTCCTCATTCTGACGGTTCATATGCGAAGAAGTGCACGAATTTTGATTTTGAACCGAATGGAACTGAGGGACAGTCACTGTGTGAACGCCAATCTGATCCGGCACTCTCAAAGACTTGTCCCCCATTTGAAAGGCATTGACATTAGAATTGGCTGGAAACGATACGTTTGGAGCCAAACAATAGGGGCATTGACGCCAGTTAATGCCCCCATTCGGCGCCATAGATGTCAGGCCACAATTATTGGCCATATGAGGCATCGGTCCATAGTTTGGGATCATTGAAGGAACGGTGGGACCAAAGTTTGGTTGCATTGAATACATTTGAGAGAAATTCGAATAAACGAATGGAGAGTCCATTGGATAACAGCCATAAGGATATCCTCCAAAAGGATACGCATTGGTTGGCATCGGATGAGTCGGTGCTGACGACGGTATGGAAGGATAAGTGGCAGTCGTGGGAGGGATAATGGCATTTGTTGGAGTTTGTGTAGCGCTTTCACATGAGTTTCTCCTCGGCTCAGCCATATCTTCATTGACATCCGATAGGATCTGATTCACGACATTTTCGTCATTTGATTTGTGGGCGCTCTGGTCTGGCCTTTGGTTTTCTTCATCCTTAGCCATTATTGACGCCAAAGTGATGGCAGAAGTGATCTCTTCGTTGGTATATTCAGAAGTTTCTTCATTTGAGACACTGAACATCACTTTTTGGTTGACTTTATTCTGTTTTTTCTTCATTTTCGACAACAAATCAAATACTTCTGTAATTTGAGTAAAACTTAAAGCGATTATTGAATTCGAAGTCAAGAAAAGCAATGAATGTCTGAATCAAAAATCCTTTCGAAATAAGTTTAGAAATTGAATGAAATGCGCGCGAAATCTATTCAACTTATCTCTAATTCAATTCAAATGTTAAAAATTAATTTCAAAAACTGTTGGTTTTTATTCGGTAATCGAAAAGTAGATTTATTCTATAAAATATACCAAACAAATGATTTTGAAAATATTGATCAAAAAAAAATATTTGATTCGAGAAGAATTTTAAATCATTTTTACCAAATAACTGAAATAGCAATTAATCTTCTATTTGTTAAATTTTATTCAATTGTTTCATGTTTTTATTCCTAATAGTTTTTGAATGAAAAATATGAAGTTTTTGAAACATTTTTTGTCTTTGATTCTGATATGGAATGGATGTGAGAGTCAATTGAAAGATGCTTTGCTTCTTGTGATTCAAATTGATTTCTGTTTACAGTTGAGACAACATTTGTATCGGTTGGCGATTATCGTCAATACCTGTCCGTTGACGTCAATCTACCCGAATGTGGTCTGAGATATGTTCCGACAGATAATATATTCACTAAATTATATGACATTTGCTTTCGAAACAATGGAGAGAAAACTGTTTGCATTGAAAACAGAAATTCGACGGTTCTGTTAGAGGCTCCTTGGACTGTTATTATACCCACCAGATATCATTCAGGACATTGTACTGGAGTTTTAATTACTTTCGAATGGGTATTAACGGCTGCTCATTGGTAAGTTCTCACATATTCTGACCGGAAGTATTGCAATTACTTACAGTGGTTTTTGAGCACAGTGTTGGTGATATTTATGTATTGTCCGGTGCGCACGACACTGGCCAAATACGATACATCAATAAGTGGATACCCCATCCAGTATTTGTCAATCCTTACATCCAATCCAACGACACTAAGGTGTATGACTGGATAAAAGACAGTCATGATATAGCAATGGTTAAGCTTGATCAAAAGTTCATTCGACAAAAGAATGGCCCAAATTTTCTCATAAACACAATATGTCTGCCCGGAGTCAATCAGACGAACAAGTTAGCAGAGAATGTCACATTTTTCGGCTATGGCCTCAAAAATGAGTCGACCAATATTTGGCCCGCATTTGAAGACAACTTACTCAGAAGAGAAGTTCAAATCATAGCTTTTGGTCACCCTGCTTGCGAAGATATGTTTTGCTCAGTTTGTTACGAGAGCTGCCCATCTTCTGTGAGGATTACTTTTTGAGTGTTACTCTTTGTATTTTAATAATGTACTTTAAATTTTAGGGCGATTCCGGTGGTCCTCTCATTCAATATATAAATGGCTTCAGAGCAGTACTAATTGGTATTACATTTGGAAGCAGTTTGAATAAAGTTTGGTATGATCCAGGCAATAAAACTCTAATTCAACAAAAAGTAATGTTAGGCTATTGGACAGCCGTTCCAAATGTCATCGATTGGATTTTGAATACAATCGCTTCTAATTAACAAAAAGTTCACATTTCATTCATTCACATACTATTGATTGAGTTTAAAATTCTATAATTTGTTTAGATTTGTGATAATTCAGTACTTTATTATAGAATTGATATTAAATACATTCGGATAACAAGAGTGCGAATAACCCCTTATTTATTAATTTTTCCAATAAATTGTGAATAAAATAACCTATACTTGCTTTAAGTCAGAGACAACGGAATCGTTTCGAGAATTGGTTTCATTACTCGAACCGAAAAACCGTAGTTCAGAAGTGTAGGACTCGTAGGGAACCAAACACTTGTATTCTTCGATTATCTTTTCGTGTGATTTGGTCGGCGATCGTTTCCAATGTTTGGAACTGACCGTCGATTTTGGTGAAAGACTAGAAGTTGAGGACATATTTAACGATACGGTCGGCGAAGGACTTGCTTTGCTCTGAGAATAAAGCGAAGTAATGGGAGATAAAGTCAGGATTTGACCACTGAGACGATCCTCTAGTGTGCTTTTGGTGGGCGTGGAGGACAGGTTATCATATATAATTGGTTTAGTTTGTATTTAACTATAATTTGTTTAAATTTGTGATAATTCAGAACTTAATTATAGAATTGATATGAAATACATTCAGATAACAAGAGTGCGAATAACCGCTTATTTATTAATCACTATTGACTGATAATCTTCTTCATTATTTCTGTCCTTATATCTGTCCCAGTCTCTAGTCTTTCTTCTAAAACGGTAGTCACAAAACAACTGATGAACAACAAGACATTGTTGGTTGTGAGTTCAGCCAAACCTAAAGACAATGGACTGATCATGGTTATCAGTTATCTAATAGAGCTCTCATATAAATTGGAGTTTCTTTTAAATCGATTGACATAACCTTATTATTAAATTGGAGCTTTCAATGTGACCCAACTCTTTTTATTAAATTTTATATTCACAATTATTAATTTGTTTGTTAATTCAATTCAAACAATTCCCAGATTCCTAACGAGACAATCATTGATAGAAATTCAAACAAAAAATCAGAATTTAATTCAAAAACGGATCTTTGGTACTCTTTAGAAGGAATTCATATTCAAGTGATTGTCGATCGCCTATAGATTTTAAATCGGAATGACTGATACAGACGGCTATAATGATCCAATGATTTATGTTCTGGCATTGTTCTGCATAATTGTGGTCATTTATTGCTCAATAATGGTAAGCACTTATCCAATTATTGTCCTGTAATTAATTTGAATCAACAAATAGATCATCGCATTAGCAGTTTTAGCGACAAGTTGTAGAAGAAAAATGGTTCCCAAAGAACACCAAAAGAATAAAGTAATCCAAGGCTTACCTTCAGATCAGACCAATTGAAGAATTCATTCTTTTAGTTTAACAAATAATAACGGATTTTGGTTTAAATAACTTTTTTGTAATCTTATTAAATGATTTGTTATTTATTTGATTAAAATATAATTTAAGTCAGTTTTACAAAAAAGTGTTATACAAATCATGATTTTAAAACATCAAAATTAGTGAAAACAAAATGTTTAAATCGATTTATTTTTACAGAGAATTAATTGAAATGAAAAACAATTACATAAATAGAGTCAATGATAGAGATTTGCTATGAAAGAAGAGAAGAGCCAACAATTAGAAGCAAGAGTTAATCGATAATACTTATGGTTTCAACCACGGCCAACATCTTCTTCAATTTATCGTCGGCCAGAGTCGAGGGAACTTTGAATCTACAGTTGGCTCTTCTGATGGCGTCATCGATTAAGGACTTCCAGTCTTTATTATTTTCGAGAGAACGGCCTGAAATGCATAAAATCATGGAGTACTTGGCTCTGGTCAGCGCCACATTCATTCGCTGAACAGAATCGAGAAATCCAATGGATTGCCACTTGTTTTGGTTATCAAAAGCCCGAACGGCAGACAGAATGATAATATCCCGTTCCTGTCCCTGGAAGCCATCTACAGTATTGATCTCATAACTGATATTCTTGAAGGTTCTGTCATTCAATTTGCTATTCAAATGGGATTTCTGTCCGTTATATGGAGTAATGATTCCGACCGTATACTTGTGTGGATTCACTACAGTCAACTCCACCATCTGATCAATTAGTGACAACAATCGGATAACAAAATTTGCTTCCAATTCGTTGTATTTATTGGTCGGATTCGATCGGTTCTCAATAGAGTCGGTCACATCAAAGACAATATATGGCTTTAATTTGAATTCTCGGCATTTCATTACTTTAGAACTTGAGATCAGCTTTCCGTCATAGAACTGCGCCGAAGGGAACTGACATATCTGTGGATGCATTCTGTATTGCTCTGTCAGCATTAGAATAGGACTCTCCTGTTTTGGGTCGTTTTGTTCGCATTGACGGAAGTAATGAAAGAAACGCTCGAAAAGAGATCGACCCAATAGAAGATTACTGGCCTTCTTCGAGATAATGGTTGCGGGCAATTGCCTGGGATCTCCGATCAGAATCATTTTAGTCATTTTGTAGGTCAAAGGCATCAACAGTTCGGGTTCACTGCATTGGGAGGCCTCGTCCACAATGACACAGTCAAAAGTCTTTGCCCCGTAGTGTTGGAAGAGCTTCTCGATTGGGGCCGAATGACAGCTGTTGAGGGTCGACAACACTATGTCTGCCTTATGCATGATATCCATCTTCAGTCTGCTTTTGCTGGTCTTCTCGGCTTCAGATTTACAATTGTTGCTTAACCTCTGCATCTCAAACATCAAATTGTTGGCCTCCTTTTCTGCTAGTTTCAACTTTTCCGTCTGTTTACTGGCTCTCAAATTAGCGATTTCCTGATCCAATTTCTGCATCTTTTCCTCCAACCGTTTGGACTTCTCCTCCTTCTGGTCATACAATCGCTTCTTTTCGTTGTCGGCGTTCTCTTTAATAAGTGTCTCGTATAGTATTTTGCGAGCGTCCGGATGTATCTGAGACTCCTTTCCCACTCTTACACATCGAAGAGCCCTCTGATGTCTGGTTACCTTATGTTTGACCAGAAAATGTCGTTCCTTGTAAAGTCTTCGACTGATCTCATCAACGGCTCCATTAGACGGCGCACAAATCAATATTCTTGGCAGTCGTTCCTCTTTATCCCAATGAAGATAAATGTGTTTTATTATTCCAATCAAAGTATGTGTCTTTCCGGTTCCGGGCGGACCCTGAATAAAGAGCAGTTTGGGCACAGCATAAGGACGACTTAATGCCTCAGAGCTGCCCAAAATAGCTCTGTTTTGGGATTCATTGAAGTTGACAGCACTGAGTGATATGTTTGTTGGCACAACTACTTGACATGTGAACAGTCGTGGCTTAAGAATATCTTTAAAGAGAGGACTGGTGTGGAGGTTCGAAATCATATCGATTTGTCTCATCGTTGGCTTCAAATAATGAATTGCCTTCACTTTAATCACTTGGTTTTGACTGAATCTGATGGGCTTTTTGCTCAGCACAACCGTATATTTGAGAAGCTGAGGGTTGGTATGACTTGCGGGGGCCACTATACCCGGCGGTAGTGTTGTGGTTGACGTTATTTTGTCGCAATAAAAGTCTGTGATGTAACCGAACAGAACTACTTTTCGCTTCTCATTAGTGGCGCCGAAATCAATGGTCATTTCCAACAAACAAAGATATCCTTCTGATGGATACGCTTTAGTTTTACTCTTCGTGGCCGTAGTTATGAGACTAATTCTGATGAAGTGTTCGTCAGATTTAATATCGGGTCCTCTCATGGTATCAAAATCCAAATGTTTTTCGCTGTTATAGTCTTTATAGATCTGAGCCCAAGTCTCAAACAGAATGAGTGGTATATATGACTCTTGATATTCTTCCAACGATTCGTAACAAGTCTTAAGACCATTGCTATCGCCGAAAGGGTTCAAAAGGTTCGGCACTTCTGTCTGATTGCATTCCTGCAGCCATTTTGTATTCCAGTCAAGAATAACGGACAGAATGGCGTTTTGGGTGAATCGGGAGTTAATGGCAGCACTTTCCTCGAATGTCAGCGCTCTTTGAATGATATTGACATTAGAAATTTGCGGCACCGACGGTCTCGGCATTACTGGCACTTCCGGCGAATAGACTGTCGGCGAAAATGCTTTACCGAATAGTCTGTCATTTTTTAGACGATCCAGGTCACTTTTCATACTATTCTTGTTATTATTCGATACACTCTTCTCATGATTTGCTTTCTTCTGATTCAAGACTTCTTTGATGTCATATTCACTACCATTAAGGCCATTGGTATCAACTTTTGGTCTCTTATTCTTATTGTTTTCATTTTCAGCGGTTCTTTTGTTATCATTATTACTGTTGTGAGGCTTTAAATCGTTATCAGTGGTGAACATAATGTCATCGATGTCTTCATTGGCTTCCATCGGATCAAAGTCTCTTTTACTAACAGTCTCACAATTGTCCTCATTCTTCGGCATATCTTTAGTTTTGTCTTTTTCCGACGCAATCATATCTTTCAATAAGAAGTCATTGCGATTTGACTTAACTTTGACGGCAACCGCGGGTTTGGCCGTCGGTCTGAGGGCTGCTCTCGAAGCGGGTTTTGACCCGTTTTTGGCCACATTTCGTCTTTCAAACGGACGGGAACTGAAATTTGAGACTCCATTTGAATTGGAAGCGTCTGTTCTGCAAGTATTCCAATTAAGATTATCCAAAGCCTTCAGATAATTATAGTCATCGTCTTGAGAGTCATCTGAAGACCAGAGGTCCTCATTATAATTATAATTGCGATTATTAGCCATAAAAACAGTCGATTGTCAACAACTCCTTATTAAATGTGTGAGACTTTGAAAAATAGATCTCAGCATTAAATCGGATTAATTTGGATTAAATTGACATAAAAAGTGATGAAAGTTGTAATCATTTGGTAATCAAAATAAAAGAAAAGATCACAAAATCATTGAATGCCATAAATATCGTCAATAATAACAAAAAAGGTTTTGTCGAAAACTGCGCACAAAATTCCCGGCAAAACACAAATACAAAAGTTATTCGCAAAAGACATACGCTTTGTATGAGTTGAGGGATAGCTTTGAACTTGAGTGTAAAGTTTGATTGTGCCTGGACTTCCTGGATCTGAATATTTAATCTTTTTTTTGTAGTCAACAGCTGTAAAAATGCAACGAAATAAGCATTAAATTAATTATTACAATAAAAATACATTTTTTCCTTTAAATTGAATTCTAAATGAAATTTATTTTTGACATTAATTGATAATCCAATGTATGTATCACTTAAATGTTCATGGGTGTTTAGGAAATATCACAGAATCGGATCTGATATTAGGATTAAAGCACTGCCTGTCGTCTCTGTTCTGACAGTCAATTGGTTTTAAATTGATTTTATCCAAACAAATGTGAATTTCGTTAAGAATAGGGGGAGAATCAGGGGTTGGGTCGGGATTCGGGCCGCAATCGATTCTGATCCGAGCCTTGAGCTGACTTTCAATGGAGTCATGGATCTGATGGACAGAATAGGGCCGTTCGTTGTTCGGAAGAATTTTGTTATTCTGTAACCAATCGGTTATAGGAAAGGAATTATATAAACTAAGAGTAGTATTGAAGTACTGGAACTGATCAGACAGTCGTTCTGACAGTCTTTCGGCACATGAACCATGTTTGTTGTACTCGTGGCGCCAGAACTGTTCATGTCTGCCATCTTCTCGAGCACTTTTCCATTTGAGTAGTAACTGATCCCGAATAGTATCAATTGAACGTAAGTTAAATCGATTACTGAGACAACAAAACTGTGGACTTTGGCCGTAAGCCCTCCGCGTTGGCCACAATCCATGTATTTGCCATCGATTGTGATCAATATGTCTGTTACAGCGCTGTTGAAGCCAACAGAAACTGGTTGGCCATTGAAGGGCAAACACCAAATGATCGACTGAATAAGTTCGTGCGCACTGATTGCTTGGACCACCTCCTCCTCTGCGCTCTTCAAATTGCTGATCTGTTCCACTATTCCGACGCCCGCCTTGTCTTCCATTATGTGTTGACTGACCAAAAGTCTGACACAAAACTATTGACATTATTATTGAGAATTTTATGAATTGCATTGTTTTGCAGATTCTTCAGACTTATTACTTATTAAATCCTTTCCTTCTATATAATCATTCAAATAAATGTCTCAGAACCTAAATTTAAAATTCAAACAAAGTTTATTTATTTGAATAAGGTCAGATAAATTGCCAAATGAGTGATAAAAACTTAGTTTACTTTTTTAAAATTGCGCTGAAACCAGATGTTTTGCAACCTCGCTCAAATCATTGAATTGTGATCAAAGTTTGTATCAATGCTGAAATCTAACAAAAACTGACTACTCGTGAATTGAAGGGAATTCCTCTGATGGATAACATTGATAATATATCTCTAATCTTAATAACTGGTTATCAAAATCACAGTGAAAACTATTTATAGTAAACCTTTTAGTAGTAAAACAGAAAAACAGGAGTTATTCTATTTTGACAAATTTCCAGGAAGTTTTATCTGGTATATTTTTCAAACACATTTTATCAATTCTTTTTTTCATAAATTAATTTTTATATAATTGATTATTAACACAGTTTTACAACAATTTTTTCAGGAAATCCTTAACCCAACGTTCCAACAGATTCTTAGATTTTAATCAACAATTTTGTCAGACTATAAAATGAAGAACAATATGAATAGATATTTCTAAAATGAACCTGAAAGCATTTTTATTATAACACTATCGATAACGAGGTCACATTGAAATATTTAATCAAATTAATTTAATAATCTGGAAAAGAGGCTCTGATTTATCCTTCAAATGTATCCTTGAATTGAAATTAAGTAAATTTAAATTACTTGGCTTAAAATAGCTGTAACTTTTGACATTCGGGTAAAATCCCTGGTCAGTAAAGTGGCATAAAATTTATAAAGCTAAAAAATGACAAAATTAATAAGAACAAGTTATTTTTACATGAACAATTTTGTGGTCTGTCTTCTGTTCTCCCAAAAAGATATCAATTTAGCAAAAGTTTTAGCGATTAGTAAACCGCCGCTAAATTTGAAATGAATCGAAATTTAAAATCATATTTAATTAAATTCGAGTCATTTTTAAATATGTCTAAAATTTTATTATTAACTTAAACTACAATAAATTTGAAATAATATTTAAAATTAATGATTTTTTTGTCTGAAATAGTATAAGAATATTTTCAATCATCAGACGTTTTTCCCGTTCGAGAATCAGTGGTTTTTATGGAAGCAGTCATTTGAGTTTCTGACAAACGAGTTGACTCTTTGGTGTCTGGTTTTGGAACGAACTTTCTAACTGCCTGTATCTTGCAAACAGCTATGGCAACCACTACTATGAAGAAGAGGATTAGAATCAAAAGTATAACTATTGCAATGATAGTAAATATCGAAATATCATCTTTTGTCTGCAAATGGCTGCAATCTATCAGCACTTTTCTCTCTGTTGAACACTAAGTGAATAAAGAAAGTTAAATAATTTTCTTTTAAAATATTGGTTTGACTCAACATATTCTTTAAGAATAGACATAGATGTGAGGCTTTTATTTTGTTTAATCCATAGATTCAAACGATAACAATATTCAATGGTTTTATCTCTGGAATAGAACACCAAATACTCGGTATCTTCTATCGACCCAAACATACCTATCATCAGATCTTTTTCGTTTGAATCTGTTTTCGTATATTCTCCTAGAATTTGAACAGAAAAGGTACCGAATGGATTTGAAATTTGACGATTAAAAGAAGCGACCAAATATTTTCGTTCAAATAGTTTATTTGAAAGTTGTCTTTGGCTTATGAAAGCCCTATTACTTTGAAATGTACTGGTTCTTGCGTCATAATCATCAAACAAAGAAACGGCCAGAGAAGCAGAAAAATCGGGCGGAAATGTATTGTTAATTATCTCATAAGTACTGAATGTCTCATTCCGGAGCCAGGGATTCATATTTTCCAAATCTACCACATGAATGTTAGAATCATTTTTCTGTATTGAAAATTAAATTATTAGGAATTAAAATTCAATTCCATTGACAGACATTAATAAATGCATAATAGAAGAAGTGGTCCTGTTCCGAAATTAGTTTCAAACTAAATGCCAACGAGTATTGATTGTTGAGAACATTACTGGCTGAACTTTCATTTGAAACCAATTTGACGCCTTGGTTAGTCAATTTGTCGATTACCCAATAGTCCAAACCAATTACGAACGACATGTTTGAAAAATTCTTATTATAATCGAATTGAAAACTATAATCAATTCGAAAGCCATTGTCTTTGAAGGCCTCACAAAACTCTTTGGATTCTGATTTTGAGGCCAATAAACAGAAAGTGACTGCAATTAATTAGTGGCTTCAAATAAGTGCATACAAATGAAAGTGTCTTAATACCCGAAATTATGACCACAAAGCTTATCATTGAAATTGGTTTATGAAATGTTTGATCAATTATTTAATTAATGTCTTAAATTTTACACCAAAAGTCAACCAAAAGTGATTGGTTTCTCGTTTTCTAATTGAATTGACAAAATTTAGTGCAATTCAAACTTTGAATTT